>PVIW01005878.1:0-97538 GCA_004026585.1 Noctilio leporinus
GTTCCATCCATGTTGTTGCAAAGGGTACAAGTTCCTTCTTTCTTTCTGCTATATAGAATTCCATTGTGTAAATGGACCAAAGTTTTTTGATCCAATCATCCACTGATGGGCACTTAGGCTGTTTCCAGCACTTGGCTATTGTAAATAGTGCTGCTATGAACATAGGTGTACATAGGTTCTTATGAATTGGTGTTTCAGGGTTCCTCAGGTAAAGTCCTAGTAGTGGAATTGCTGGATCAAAAGGCAGTTCCATTTTTAGTTTTTTAAGGAAACCCCATACTGTTTTCCATAGTGGCTGCACCAGCCTGCATTCCCACCAACAGTGCTCCAGGGTTTCTTGTTCCCCATATCCTCACCAGCATTTGTTATTTGTTAATTTGTTGATGATTGCTATTCTATCAGGTGTGAGGTGTTATCTTATTGTGGTTTTAATTTGCACCTCTCCAATGGCTAGTGATGTTGAGCATTCTTTCATATGCCTTTGGGCCCTTTGTATGTCTTCCTCAGCGAGTTGTCTGTTCAGGTCCTTTGTCAATTTTTTAATTGGGCTGTCTGTCTCCCTGGTGTTGAGTCTCATTAGTTCTTTATATATTTTGGAGATCAAACCCCTGTTTTCCTATGCAGTTGTTTCCCTTTTAATTTTGCTAGTGTTTTCTTTAGCTGAACAGAAACTTTTCAATTCAATATAGTCACATTTGTTTTTAAGATTCACTCTTTATCTTTAACCTTTGGCATTTTAATTATGATGTGTCTTGGTGTGATCCCCTTTGAGTCCAAATTGTTTGGGACTCACTATGCTTTCTAAGTTTGTATGTCTATTTCCTTCACCAAATTAAAGTTTTCTTTCATTCTTTTTCAAATTAGTTTTCAGTTTCTTGTTATTACTCTTCTCCTTCTGGCACCCCTATGATTCAAATGTTTGCACATTTGGAAACGTCCAGAGACTTCTAAGCCTATCCTTATTTTCTGAAATTCTTATTTCTTCTTTCTATTCTGGTTGAATGTTTATTTATTCCTTATGTTCCAAATCACTTATTTGAATCCTGGCTTCCTTCCCTTCACTTTTGGTTTCCTGTGGATTTTTCTTTATTTCACTTAGTACAGCTGTCATTTCTTCCTTTATGTTTTGCCATACTCAGTGAGTTCTCTGAGCATTCTGATAATGTTTTTAACTCTGCATCTGATAGGTTGGCTATCTCCCTTTTGCTTAGTTCTTTTTCTGGAGCTTTGTTCTTTTCTTTCATTCGGGCCACATTTCTTTGCCTCTATAACTTGGTAACCTCCCTGTATTTGGTTCTGTGTATTAGGTACAGCTGCTTTGACTCCCTGTCTTAGTAGTGTGGCCTATGGGAAAAAGACAGCTTTAAATTGTGTGGGGTGAAGCCTTAGGTAATTTACAGGGTGTGGCAACGTGCTTCACCATCGCTTTTTGGCTCTGTCTAGGGTGGGGAGGACTCAGAGAGGGGACAATGCTACTGCCTGGCTTCTGGAAGTTTTCCCAGTACTTGCTGTCTCCAGACACTTTACTCACTTCCTGTATGTGGTGGCTGGTGCCCTTGCAGCTGCTACCTTGGTGGTGAAACTCAGTGAGTGGGTTTGCATACATTCTATGTTTGTGCAGTCCCTATAGCTGCAAAAATCCAGCAGTTTCTTCTACTACCCCAACCCCCACTGGTTTTTATAGTCCGAGGTAATGGAGATTTATCTTCTCAGTATAGGAACCCTGGGCTGTGTGGTGTGACCTGAGGCTGGTATCACTTGCTCCCAAGGTATCCCTTGCTCCCAAGATATCACTTGCTCCCAAGGTATCACTCCTGAATTTTGTTCACCACACATGAATGTTGGACTGCTATTCAGCCACTGCCACCTCTCCGCCCATCTCCGCAACTCTGTTCCTCCTAACAGTCTGGATGAATGTGGCTTCTTTAAATCCTTGGTTGTTAAAACTTTCATACCTCTCAATTTTCTGATAGTTCTGAATATTATTAGTTTTGAGATCTGGTTGTAATTCTTTCTATGGTTGTGCAAGTAGATGAAGCATGCCTACCTACACCTCCATCTTGACCAGAAGTCTGATGATGGGTACATTTTAAATAGAGGGAAGTAAATTTGAAGAACAAACTTCAGAGTTAAAACAAATATGTGATCTTTCTTCTTGCATTTTATACAATGCTGGGAAATTGTTTTCTGAACGTAATTCAGTGAGTCATGTTGAACTGTCGATGATTTATGAAGATAAATTCATATCCAAGAAAGAAAAAGCATGTATTTTATTTTGGAACAGATGAACGAGTGGATAATTTCCACGGATGTTCAAATGTTGTCATTGGCCAATTCACAACCCTATGAATGGGCAAGGTTGATTCTCCTTAGTGTTTTCACTTGAATGGGACATACTAAATAGCTTAAAATAAAGGTCTTCCAGACAATTGTCAAAGTTAAAGCTGATTAGTAGAAATTTTCTCTTTTTTTTTGTTCTTGTTAATAATACATCCTAAGAATTTACAGCTTACATCTGCCTTTGTTGTCACACCAGTCATTTAGTTCTGTTTTCTTTTTCTGCTGGTGAAGTGGGGGCTGTGGAAGGGGAGAGAGAAGCTCCACCTCTGCACTGTGGAAGGAACTGGGGCACACAGCTGGGTCTCAGCATTAATCCCTCAATAATTAATAACTCACACATGAAACTTTAATGGCGAGTTGATCAGTAATGGTTTGGCTGCCATGTCACTTGATTGTCCACAGACCAAGTTGCCTGGAAATGTTTTGGATGGTCTATCTGAACCCAATGTAATGGAAGTAAAGGAATGCAAATTAAAAAGAGTTTAGGAAAATGCTATGCCCCTCACAGTCACTGAGAAATACACAAAACATCACTTGGAAAAGGAAATAATTCATTAAAATATACTGTGAATGGGTTAGTAACACAACTGATTGCTCTCTGTCCCAAGAAGCATGATGCAAGAAGCATCATGCATCTTGATGTATTCACACACTTGGGTAGTTTTAATATAGAAGAAAAATTAGTTGCATTTTAAGTAGATAAGGGACAGAACTAGGGCCAATGAGTGGATGTTATGGGAAAGCAAACTGATATCATCCCAGGAAGACTTCTCCTAATTTCACCTATACAACTATACATGCCTCATGGGACAGTGAATACTCAGAATGTGGAAAAGTAAATGTCAAGGGTGTGAAAAAATCTTATCATTTCTACAGAGTTGGTGTGGCTTGTTGGAGTTTTCCCAGCTGCTCCATGGATCCCATGGCAGGTCAGAGGCTGGGTGCATGTCCCATGGTTGCCATGCACTTCCAGCTGCTGGGCCAGCATGTGCTTTTCTCTAACTGCCTTTTCTTTTGGATACACAGATGATGATACAGCATCTCAAGAACAACTTACATTAGGTCCAACCTCTTGATGTGAATTTTACCCCTTTGCCCATGTGAAAGTAATGGCAAACAAAACAAAATAAAGCCAAGGATGGGAAAGCAGAAGCATCCAGGGCAGGTTTAATGTAACTTCTTTCAATAATGTTTTGTAATTTTCAGGGTATAAATCTTATTCTTCCTTTGTTACATAGATAACTAAATATTTTTGATGGTTTGTAAATGAATTAATTTTATTTTTATTTAATTTTCAGATTTATTCTTAGCATAAAGAAATAATGATTTGTATTACTGATTCTGTATCCTTAAATTTTGCTGAACTCATTTATTAGCTCATATATATATATATTTTTTTTTACTTGTATGTTTTTGTGTGTATATGTATGCATGTGTATGTATGACTATGAGTGTAAATTTCTTAGACTATCTTATTTATAGGAACATGTCATCTGCGAATAGGAATACTTCTATTTTTATTTTCTAGCCTAGAAATATTTTCTTGTCTGATTGTGCTGGTCAGAGCCTTTAGTAACTTATTTCATATAAATGATAAGAGTACACATCTTTATCTTGTTCCTGATTTTGGAGAGAAAGCTTTCAGCTTTTCATCAAGTGTTAGGTGAGCTGTGGGATTTTTAAAAATTCTATTTACCAAATTGGAAAGTACCCTCTTATTTCTAGTATGTTGAGTGCCTTTATTAAGAAAGTGTTGGATATAGCCAAATGATTATTATGAATCTATTAAAATTATCATGTGTTTTCTTTATTCTATTAATATTGTATATTGCACTAATTAATTTTCATATACTGAACAACTTTTGCATCTGTAAGATAAATCCCCCTTGGTTATGTTACATAATCCTTTTTATATATTCCTGGATTTAGTTTGTTAGTATTTTGATGGATTGTGTTTATATTTATTGGTTTGTATTTTTTTCTTATGATATTTTCGTTTGGTTTTGGTATCAGGGTAATACTCATAAGTTGAAGAGTGTTTACCTGATATTCAATTTTTTGGAAGTACTTGTGAAGGATTGATATTAATTCTTTAAATGTTTAGTAGGCTTCACCAATTATGGTCATCTTCACCCAAGTGTTTCTTTGTGGAAAAATTTTAATTATTTATCTAGCAGCTTTCTTTATTATAGGTTTATTCACATTTTAAAATTTCTTTCTGAGGCAGTTTCAGTAGTTTCGTCTGTCTAGAACTTTCCCATTTCATCAAGGTTATCCAGTTTTGACCTACAATTTTTCATAATATTCTATTATGGTTGCAATACTTGTAAGGCCAATAGTTATATCTCATCTTTCATACCATTTTAGTGATTTGGGTCTTTTCCCTTTTTCTCTTGGTTTGTTGCTTTTGTTGATTTTTTTCAAGAAACTAACTTAAATTCATTAATTTTCTCTGTTATTTTCCTCTTTTTGTCTATTTTATTTATTCATGCTCAAGCCTTCATTATTTCCTTGTTCTAATTGCTTTGGTTCAGTACACTCTCCTGTTTTCTAGTGTTGTTTAGGTGGGAGGTTAGATAACTAGTTTGAGATCTTTCTTCTTTACTCCAGGCCTTACAGCTATCAATTTTCCCTAAGCACTATCTCACCTGTAGTCCACAAAATGTTGTATATTACATGTTTGCTTTAAGTTATCTCAAAGTATTTTTTAATTTCTCTGGTGATTTATTTTTGACCCATTTATTATCCAGAAATGTGTTCTTCAATGGCCACATATTTAGAAGTATGTTGTTTAATTCCTACATAATTGTGAATTTCTCAAATTACCTTTGATATTTATTTCTAATTTCATTTAATTATTATCAGAGAACATACTCTTCATATATATTCTTCAATTTGACAAATAATCAAAAGCAATGCTCTAAAGGGAAAGAGTTAATTAAAACCATCTTATGTCTATTAACATTTCTAATTATAAACTTTAGGTCAGTTCATTTCCTTTTTATGAAATCTAGTCTTTAGTTAACAAGAAATATGGATGATTAAGTACTTGATATCTGTTATAGGAGCAGGACACTCATGTTTATGCCAATGTTGTCCTTTGGTTATATATGTAGAGGACATCTAAGATGTCAATTCCCTCACTAATATAACCCTTCAAGAAAAAATGCAGAACTCCTTTCTAGGGCCAAGAGACAACCAGATTTTATGCTAATCTATCTTTGCCCAGTGGATTTCTGTAGGTAAATTCTTGGTGGACTAAAAGGGCTCAGTGAATTGTTTTAGACAGAAAAGTGTGGTCTCACAGAAGCCCAAGGGCCCACCCATGTGTTTCGTGTCACCTCAAGGGAATTCTGTCCTCTGAGTTGTCCATCTTCTTAGCCCAGAGGCATTTCTCAGTGTTACACCAAGTCAGCTTGTCACATCACTTCTGTGACCCTGCTTCCAAATAAATTTCTTTAATTCCTGTTGTCTGAACCAGCCACCTGAAAGTCATCACACACATGCACCCCATTCTCCTCTAGAGCTCCAGTGCCACAGCCTTTGGAGAAGAATTGCCATCATGTACGTCCTGCAAGATGGCATGGAGGAAGTGCTGAGGACAATAGCAGCTTGGGTAACTCAGGAGTGCTCCCAAAATGTGCATAAAGGATTGGGTTCCATCACTGCAAGAACACCACCACCATTTAATGTGGAGGATGAGGGTTTTAAATAATAGAAACTCCTATTAGGTGAATTTATGAAGAGACTGAAAAGTTATAACAATAGCATGTACCCTACAACACCATTCCACTCAGTGAATGTGGAAGTGGCCCTAAATCATTTATGCCAACATGCGGGAAACTGATAAATTTTGAACAAACTTAATTGAAATCACCCCTGGAGTGTGTGAAAGGAGGATTAAATTTAATGATCTCACCGCATGTCACAGCACTAAACTGCTCCTTCTGTTCTCTCTCTCTCTCTCTCTCTCTCTCTCTCTCTCTCTCTCTCTCTCTCTCTCTCTCCCTTCAAAATAAGAGATTCCAAACCTCAATGAAGAATGCATATGAGTTTAATCACATCTGAGAAATAAAAAGCATGTTGCTTCACCATGTAATGAGACTTAAGGAAGATGTTTAACCAGACAAACCACCATGTTTAACGTTGTTTTAATAGTGGAATATGAGATATGTGCACCTCATTAGGAGAACTACATCCTCTCTCTCAGGATAGCATGTCCCCAGACCATTGCATACATTCCAGGAGGGTTTGGGGTGTCTGTGTGCCATGGCAAGGAGCTTCTGTCTCCATGAAGCCATCACTTACACCTAGCACTCATTGGCTTATTCCAAAAGTACCACCTTTCCAACTTAATGTTTACACATTCTCAATTGACAAGTACAGGACTCAAATTGGATGTTGTAGACCTTCCAAATCATGGAAGGCCAGGCAGCAGAAATTCCCTGAAATCTAAACCACTCCATCACAAATGGGGCCTAGCATGGTCTTCTGGAAGGAGACAGATTCACTTTCAGCTATAGAGAGGGGTTTTCTATGTCCCTGGTGATGGCTTCTATAGTGACTGGCCAGCTCTGTGCATCATGGTAGAAACATGGTCCTTTCCAGCTTATGCAAGATCACTTTGTCCCAGGAAAATGCAGCTCCCCTGCCTCTCTCCCTTGTGCAGTGCTGGTGAGGGAACAGCCGCCTTATCTCACCAAAGCCAAGGGTGCTGAGGAGGGTCTACCCCTTCCTTCCTGGCTTAAAGCTTATGGCCCATGTCCTGTTCTTGTTTTAAATTGTTTTATGTTTTATTTTATTTCACTTTATTTTTTCCTGAGGCTTTCCACCTGCACTGTAGTAAGAGCTGAGAGGGAGAGATTTGTTCATTTAATTCATATTTTTGTGTGACTTTATTTTTTTCCAGTTCTATTGCCAGCCTCCAGTTTCCAAATTTGAGATCCATTTCTAAAGCAGAGCAACTCCATTTGCCATTAAATATCTCTCTAAATATTAAAAATGAGTGACTTTAATACCAGATGTTTGCTTCCCAACTTGGTTTCACCAGGTCAGCAGGGGCTGGCACCCTTGTGCAACAGGTAACCCTTGAAAAAGTACTGGACACATCCCCTCTTCACCCTCTAGGTATCCTGGGCCCCTCCATTGGGAGCCGGCTTTGTGGGACACAGGATCTCAATCCTGAAAAACTGTCTGTTCACAGGACCACAGGTCTGATCAAGGTCTCAGTTTGCCTGGGCTCCTAAAACAGAACACCACAGACCAAGGCTTAAATGGCCAATGCTTATGCCTCACAGACGGGAGGCTGGATACCCAAGGTCAAGGCGCCTGCCCGTTCTGTGTCTAGTGAAAGACCCTGTTCGTGGTTCACAGACAGTATCCTCTGGTTGTGTCCTCTCATGGTGCGAGGGCCTGGGAGCTCTAAGGGGTCCTTATCAAGGATCCCTAGCCTATTATGATGGCTTCAGCCTTATGATCTAATCACCTCCCAGAGGACCCACTTCCTAACACCATCCCACAAGAGGTAGGATCTCCATAGATGAATTTGGGAGTGGGGTTGGGGGGAGGGGGGACACAAACATTCAGCCTGTAGCACCAGAAAAATGAATTTCTTTACAAATGAAATGACCTGCTCTAGAACAGAGTTCTAATCTTCATTTCATCCAGAGGTTTCCATAGACAAAAAGAATCATTTCTATGGGATTAAGAACAAAAGCAGCAAAGAGTTGTGGCTGCTGTTCTGGGAGGGAATTCATGTAAACGGCTGAGTGTTGAGGATAGAGAGGAGGGGTGCTGCTGTCCCCACTCACCACACGTGAAGCTGTGTGGGAAGACTGCACAGGGCCAGCATACCCACCTTTACAATCAGATAATAACAATACTGACAAAAACATGAGCAGGAGTAATCTAATCCTCTTGTGAAGGGCTAGAGACCCTTTCTGATGTCAAGTCCGGTTTACACGAGAACTTCAGTTTCCCAGAAAACTGGACAATTTGGTGTACAATACTTTCCAAGCCCTCCTCAATTTTTATTTTCTAGACTGTTTATTTCCTTTTTACAGATACTGCCCCATAAATAAAATATCTATCTTCCTCTCTCCTTCTCTCCTCCCTCTCTCTTCTCTCTGACTCTTTATCTCTGTCTCCCTCCATCTCTCTTATCCCCTCCCACAAATATTTATTTTCCCATTTGGTGATCCCCTCTGTGGACTTTTTGAAGTGGAAGCTGTCCTGGATACTAACACAGTGGTGTTTTCTGTCACCGACAGTCTTCTCTCAGTGCTGATGCGCACCTTAGGGAGGTGTAAACACTTGCACTGTGTTTGTTCCAGGACCTCAGCACACCTTAGGGAAGGCAGTTCTGGGGCCTCTTCTCCATAACTGAGCTGGGTTCAGCCCAACTGAAGTCACTAAAGTTTGTCCTTGGAACCCAGCTCATGTGTTTTAACTCTATTTCCAAATATAAAGCCTTCAGCTGTGTCAGGCACTTTGATTTCTCTGGATGTCAGGCTTGGTTTTCAAATGTAAATGTGCCCCAGGTTAGTCTTAGTAAGTTACCTGGCCTGGGACCAGAAGCACACCTGTCAGGTGCAGCCCCAGTCCTTGCACCTTCATGTAATCCTTCATGTCTCCTATCAAAGACACCCTCCTGCCCGGAGTTGAAAGCAAAAATCACTCTGGGAGGAATTTATGACAAATAGAGTAATTCCTTTAATGCAGGCACTGTTTTATCTACAGCACATTAACTACAGAGCACCACCAGGAAACCTCCGTCCTGTCCATGGTCACCGTGTTCTCTTTAGAAAACACAATTAATCCTTTAATTGAAGAGAGAAATGCAAGGTTTCCTCTGCACAGCCCTTTGGAGGCTAATCGGAGGCCACCCGGTCCCTTAGAGGAGCCTTCTTATGTCGCTTTGGACAAGTTCACCTCCGGCGGGGACACTTCCTGGTCGTTGGCACCTTTAAGGAACCTTATTCCTGGTGATAGCTTCTCCAAGCCCTGGGTCAGTTTCAGTTTTTGCCTCACTTCTAGGTCACACCAGTCTGATTTTTCTCTACAGGAAGTTAGAAATTGCTCAAGCTCAGCCTTTCGCTAACACAAATGACAAAACTCATCAGCAGTGTTTGGACCTCCTTCTCCTAACTTTCCCTCCCTTGCTGTGCATCATCAGGCCATTCTCAGAAATTTCTAGTCACACCTGACGCTTTGCTCAGAGTTTTTATGGTCCCCTAACCAGGTATCAAAACAAGTTTGGAAACTCACAGTCATTTATTTACAGACAAGACAAATCAGGCACTGCATGGTGGCAGTCTGGCATTTTGTGCTTCTTTTTGCTCACAAAAATGTGCTATGGAGGCTTTGTCATGTGCTGGTCCTCCTCAGAACCTCTCTAAGTGGCTGTGCAGTGCTCTGGAGATGCCCTGTAATGAGCTCTCAGTTATCAGACTTCTGGAAGGTTTCCAGTTCTTGTTATTATCATGAGAAATGGTGCGGTGGGCATGACCTCTTCAGTTCACAATATATCAGGAGCATTCTTCTTGGTAAATAATTTTAGCTGAATATTTTATTTTAAATGTTCTGATAACAAAAACAGCAATTTAGAAAATAGTAAAAAAATTTTTTCAAAGGATGATAATCAGTTCCTAGATCTATTTTATTTATTTGTTTTTAGAGGGAGGCGAAGGAAGGGAAAAAGAGAGGGAGAGAAACATTAATGTGTGAGAGAAAAATCAATTGTTGCCTCTTGCACACATCCCAACCAGGGACCAGTCCTACAACCTAAGCATGGGCCCTGACTGGGAACCAAACCAGCTACCTTTCACTTTGTGGGACAATGGTCAACTGAGCCACTCTGATATTTTACCCCAGACTCTTTCTTATGTGTGTATTTATGTGTGTATTTATGTTTTTATCTCATAAGTTTGGGATCATTAAGAATTTTTTGAATTATACTCTTTAATGTTCATAATAAGAGCCTTGGCTGGTGTGACTCAGTGAGTTGAGCACAGCCTATGAACTGAAGGGTCACCAGTTCAATTCCTAGTCAGAGCACATGCCTGAGATTTAGGTCAGATCCCTGGTTGGGAGCCTATGAGAATCAACCACACATTGATGTTTCTCTCCCTCTTTCTTCCTCCTTTCTCCTCTTTCTGAAAATAAAATAAATAAAATATTTTTTTAGATGTTCATAATATAATCAACTTTTCTTAAGATCGCATGGGATTTTATTTTATGGACACACCATCCTGTATTGATCCTCTTCCCTACCAGTGGACTTGTTTCTATTTCACAATTTTACTATTATGAATTACATTATAACACATGTCTGTGTGCAAATCCATGTGGCATTTCTCATTATATTCACGGGCTGCATTTGATAGGAGGCGGTCCCTAAATTTAACCGAAACAACCTAATATAACAACATTTTGAACTTATGGTCTGGGTTGCACCTTAAAGAGGACACAGCTCTCACATAGGGCTTTTCCTGTAGCCACTTGGGATGATTAAAAATCAAAGTAAATGAATACTGAGTCTGAAGAACTTGATCTAGGTAAACATTTTATCCTTCTTGGGTGGGACTGAGTGCCAAGCCTATCAACAGAAAATAAGACATCCCTTATTTCAGGAGTTAGAGACCTTTGTAAATGAGGTGTGGTAGCAGGGTGAACACTGGGAGGAGAGAGGACAGAGAGGAGGTGCATGGAAGCCTTCCTTGTGTGAGCCATTTCTGAGAAAAGGACCAGGCCTGTGGGTGTTGCACTGGGGGAGCCCCGCTGTGAATTGCGTATCTCATTGGTTCTCCTAGGGATATTATATTCATGGCTTTGCCCTGTGTGCCAACAAGGATGAGCATTGTCCTAAAGAGGCAATAGCTCATACTTGCTTCCATCTGCTTTTGGTGAGGAGAAAACAAGGGTTATGAGGTTAAATTAGATTTCCATATGTTTGTTCAGTGGCTTTTAAACGCAACTAGCCACTGGCTCTTGGACAAAGAGGGTCTGGACACTGCAGCAGGACATGCTCTTCTAGGAAAAAAAAAAAAAAAATCCTGGTGAGGTGGGTGCTCCCAGAAGCTTCTTTCAGGGACTTAACATAGTGGCAGGGGCCCCAAGGAGCTGGGATGCACAGATAAAAATCTACATTGTGAAAGGTTTGATAAATGTCTGTTTCTCTTTATTGTGCAACTGCAAATTCTTCTCTTTGAAAATGTTCAAAGTCATTCCTTCCACCTTCTGAAGCTGTTTATAAAAGATCCCCATTAATGTGTTCTTCTGGGAGCGGCATTTTACCGGGGGCTTTACATTAAAGATGTTAAATATATATGAGAAAATTTAAAAGACAGATTGTCTGAGAGTATGTTAGTTATTACATGAGTTGAACTCTGCAAGACCTCTGCACTTTGGTGAGAATCTAAGGCTCATGGTCCCGAAGAAGTACAGCATGGTCTGAAGGGTTAGGGAATATTTAGGGCTTTTTACTATTGTTAGTACCATATGGTTTAAGTGTTACAGCAGTGAGTTATAAGTGGAGTTCTTTCCACTTATAAATGCATGCAACGCTTATTCTCACCTGTAACTTTACTTCAAGATTCTGTGGATATTATTTCACATCAGACAACTCTGACAAGTCTATGCTGGCAAAGTATGTAATTCCGTGCAATTCCAATCTTTCTAATTAATTGAGTTACCACTAAAGTAAAAGTAATGTTACAAAAATACGTTACTGTGGGTGGTGTTCCCTTTGGCAAAGTGGCAGGCACAGAAGATGCAACCACAATCAAAAACGAAAGAAACATTTAACTTAAAATTAAAACAGCATATTGCTTTGTTTCCTAGAAGGAAAATGGAAATCCTATCCGACTGGCGTTCTCTGAGACTGTGTGGGTGTTTGTGGGGAATGACTTTGCCAAAAGCGATTGCAAATGTGAACACGCCCCCATTCGGTAGCTTGTTCTCCAGCTTTCTTCCCCTTTGGTCTCAGGGTCCCAAGCAGACCATGCATAACTCTGCGGATGAGGGTTCTATTCTGAGAGGTGCCTACTGTTTCTCCTTAAAGCACTGAGCACACACCTAGCAGTGTTCATCTCAGAGCCGCATTTGTCAAAGAAGGAAAAAAGTTCACGTGGAAACATCCTAACCACTTACCTACCGACAGTTTTTCTTGGCTTGTTTTCATTGACGGGAACCCATCGCTGGCAAGAGAAGACCCTTGCGAAAGTGTATTTTCATTTGGTGTTTTTATTTGCTTATTGTAGTTAGGTATGAACCACACTCCAGGCATGACTGAAAAGATCTTTTGAAAGTACTTTTTTTTTTTTTTTCTGAGTTGCTAAACAAGAAGTTCATCAGGTGTAGACTGCTTCTTATGTGTGTTTATGAAAACAATATACAATTGATGGTGATCATATCTAATGTTATTTCACTCCTAGTGTGGGCTGGTATTTTACACACATGGCTACATTTAATCATAGCAACAGCTTTACCAGATGGGTGCTGTGACGACCATCTCCATTTTGTAGGTGAGGAAATGGAGGCTCTGGAAATGGAGCAGGGTGGTTTGCCAGGGTTCCATGAACTTGGGAAAAGTCACCGGATTCTGGCATGTTCCAGAGTTGCTGCTTTACCTGCCAGGCCACCCTGCTCTGCCCTAGCATGCTGATTTGTCGGGCCAGGCTGCCCTCAGCTGTGAGCCTGTCCTGGGCATTGTAGGACTTTTAGTAGCATCTGTGGTCTCTACCCACCAGAAACCAGCAGCACCCAGCAGTCATGACAACCTCAGGTATCTCCCAGTAGTGCCCAATGTCCCTTGAGTGAGAGCTGGTGCCTTCACTCTTTGTTGACCTACCCACTTCTGTCTGCCTTCCCATCCTGAGACCTAGACCCCTGACTGGCATCATGCTGGGGCCTTGCCCTGGCCCCTTTGCATGTCCTTATCCTTTAGTGCTAGGATGTCCTTCACATCCTGTGATTGGTAAATGGAGCTGTCCTGGAGCCCTGCCCATAATAGCCTGAGGTTCTGAGGCTGGCATGTGTGGAAAGAGCCTGCACTTGCTTCTGCTCTGCTCAGCCTAGGTGTGCTCTGGCCTCAGGTGATCCCAGGCCATGTGTTCTCTGGGTCAGCAAAGCCCGTAAAAGCTGGACTGATGCTCTCAGCAGAAATACAACAGATCCAGTACCTTGCCATGAGACGGGGATGAGGAGGGTGGAGTGCCGGAGGCAGGCGGAGCAGGGATGTAGCATGCTTCCCTCGGGACAGCAGTAGCAAGTGTGCCCAAGCCTCTTGCCCCAGATCCCTTGGCCAACATCCTGGGGATCTGGTCTCATGGACCCCTCCTGAAGCTTCCACAGAAAAGACAAGGAAACCACAGTCTTGCCCTTGGGTCCTTATAGCGTCACACCATCCCATGGGAGTATCTTCATAGCACGATTGCCAGGAATGTCTGAGGTAAGATCAAACTGCAGGCAAAAAGGGTTCATATGTTCAAAGGTCAGAGACACCTTGGGCAGAAGTGTAAAGGGAAAATCAGCCAAGGACATCAGACCCAGGGAGGGGTGGAGGGCAGAACAAGGTAGCCAGGGAGACAGGGAGGACAGAGATGTGGGAGCAGGCCAGAGGCCCCACAGGGGTGAGATGCTCCTTCTTGAACAATTGCCAAAGCTCTCTCTTTTTTTAAAATTTTATTGTTGTATTACATCCATCCCCTTTTTGCTCCCCTCTCTGTCCCCCTCCTACCCACCCTTTCCCCCCAAAATCAATCCCACCTGCCAACACTCTTAATAGTGATAACAAATAATATGATAAAATTGTGTTGTTATTCCTGTTTGTTTGTTTGTTTTTCCTGCGACTTTACTCCCACACACCATCTTTATATCAAGTTTGCCTTTGCTGGTTCTGGTCCCTGCTCTCCCCTCTCCATCATTTACCAATCACAGAGCAGGTCATAGGCCTAAGGCACGGTGACTGGTTAACTCCTGCACTTCTCAGCGGGGATCACTTTCCTCACGCCGGAACCAGGGCCTGTGGGGTTAAGTGACCGACTTGGGGCCATGTAGGGCCAGTCAGGGAAGCCTGGGACACACTCAGCCTGCTCTCCCACCAGTGGCTCAGCCCACCGCACCCACCTGAACCAATTATTTTTAAAACATACATTTCCATTTAGTGATTCATGCTGGGTCTCATTCACTTGCTGTTTAATGTCACTTAATTATCCAGAGACTAAAACAGATCCACAGAGAACATATTTTAAAAGTATATTTTAAAGATAAAAATGGGCCTTTAATATTCTACAGGATTTCAAATCCCTGGACAAAGAATGTCAGTTTAAATTTAAAAGAAGCCCTCTAAGATCCGTCTTTGAAAAAGAAAAAGGCAGCCTTGGCCTTCGCCAAAGCAGGGGACTCACCTTTTTCAAATTACAGTTTTCAAGTCTGATCCACCAGATAATCATCAGGGGCTCAAATAAAATCATTATTTTGTCAGAGAGGGAAAGCATGTTCAAGGGGGAAATTAATGACAGCAGAGAAAGAACAAAGTCGTTCCTAATAGAGAGACTTTTTCAAAGATTAAAGGAGGACTTGCCCTTAGTTTTTGCTTCAGGTGTTACTCTACGATCATTTTTAAGGATCCATGACAATCCTGCCCTGAAAGCCGGGGCTGGAAACCCTTTCAGGAGAAATGAGTTCCCGTATTTCCCACCCACATCATACCATCAGATGTGCAGGGAAACCTGTGTCTTTTTCACAGGCCCTTCTCTCTTTTCACCCTAAATATCCCAACATTGTTTTCACTGGGGGGGGGGGGGGGGGGGGCAAAGGCAGAAGCAGAAAATGTGGTGACCCCGGGACAGCATGCCCTCCTGTGGGAAAAGAGAAAATGGGCCATTCTGAGTGATTCAGGAGGAAACTTACAAAGGCATCTAAATTTTCTTAACCTAAACTTCTTGGGCCAACTCTTTGAAGTGATATAGCTTTATTCTGACACCCAGGTGTCCACTCACAGGTCCTGTCCTCACTTCTCTTATTCACTAGAACCAATGACTGAGGTTGGGAGGGAGAGTGAGTAATTCTCCCCTCCCCCTGCTCTGGTGCTGCTGCAGTGCAGTTTTCCTAAAGAACCCAAACATCAGAGGAGCATTGCTGAGGCTGATGGTCTAGGCTCACCGCACAGCGTGGATTCTGAAGATCTGACCTCCTGCCCAGGTGTGCCTCCTGCAGGTGCTCACACTCCTGCCCTTTTCTGAGTACCTTGCTTGTGTCTAGACCATGGGTGGCAAACACAAGGCCCGAGGGCCGAAGCCAGCCCTCCACCTTGTTTTATCCGGCCTGGCATCTTTGGCCTGGCACCTTGTTTCTAGTCGGCTCGCTTAATTGTTAAGGAGTAGTTACAGTTATACAGTCCTAACATTACATTTGGTCCTTTGAAGGCAACCAGAGAGGCCAATGTGGCCCCCGGTGAAAATAAGTGTGGCACCCATGTTCTAGACAGTCACATTGTTCTTGTCACTATCCTCTGGCCCTTCTGTGATGAGCTGGACACTGCCTAGAAGGTTGGAGGGAAGGGAGGTGGCAGGGTAGCGAGTTTGAAGTTGTCAAAAGAAGGAGGAAGGGTAATAAGTGCCCAGACTGCAGGCATGTGGGTGCTGGGCATTGATTTAGAGGCCTTTGGAAATTTCCCTATCACACTTACGCTAATTAAAATCCTGATGCAGGCCCAGTCTCAGTCACATGTGCATCTACTACTGCTCAGCTGCTCCTGAACTTCCTCTTGTGTTTTCTGGCCTCTCAAGGACTGTAAGGTACCTGCAGATGTGCAGGCAGGCACATTCATCCTCAACACCTGCCAGGTCACCACCACCCTTACTGAGTCCTCACTCCTTCCACCTATCTGGAAGCCCATGGCCCACTGGGTGCTCTTACAAGAAGATAATTTTATTACTTGATGTTAACCAGGGTTTGGGGTTGGAGGAGTTTCCAATATTTAGGTCAGTTAGTGCACTGCACTTAAACAGAATAGAAAAGGTAATATGTTTCTCAGTGTTGTCATTGTCCTCCAGGGATGTGTGGATGGTCCCGTTTTCTTTTTTCGCAAAGTTGAGTGAGTTCAACCATATGAATAAAACCTGTGTTGCCAAGGCCCTGACTGGTGGCACAGTGGGTAAGGTGTTAACCTGCAAGCCCAAAGGTCACTGGTTCGATTCCCCAGCCAGGGCACATAACCAGGTTGCAAACCAGGTCTCCAGCCAGGTCCGTAGCTGGAGGAGGTGAAAGGCAACCATACATGGATGTCTCTCTCCCTCTCTACCTATCTCCCTCCCCCTGCCTCTAAAAGTAATAAATAAAATCTTAAAAAAACAAACCTATGTTTTACATAGCCTAAATAATTTAAACTTCTGACTTTTGATAGTGTCAGAAAATATGTATGTTCAATTATTTCTAGAGTGTCCTGGGCCTGAAGAACTGAATTAGAAAGCAAGGAGTTTTGCTTCTTCAGCCTCTGAAGGCCTGGTTATGCCACACAAAACTCCACAGCCTGCTTGTGAACAAGAGGCATTCAGGCCAGTAACCAGTGTGAGCAAAATGTATTCAAACATCTCACCCACCTAGCTCAGGACATGGCTTGTAATGTAAGTTAACGTATCTGCTGGGAAAGGCAGATTTACAAAATCACAATAGGGAAATTTATTTATGTTTTCATAATGAATGTTGATCTCTATGTTCAGGTCCTCATGATACCAATCAGAGTCTGAACTGTATTTTCACTCCAAGGGTCAATGGGACAAGTCCTGGGCAGAAGACTTGCTGTTTAGGCCCCACAGCAGGAGACAGGTGCACCCAGGGCACAATGAACGTCCCAGGGGCCAAGAAGGTGGACAGGTCTATGATTTTACATGGAGGTCCTCCAGATCTGGTGTGGCACTAGGGAAGCAAGGGTCTTCCTTGATGCACCATAGACTGGTGATTTTTCAACAAGAATTAATACACTGACAAGTATCACAGCTACTCAGTTTCTTGTGAAAAAGAAAAAAACCCAACTTTTAGTTTGCAGCTTATCTGATATACAGTCCCATTGCACACGCTTTATTCAAATTCTAACATGATGGCTGGACTTGGCTGTTAGCCCACAGACAGGACACAGGCTTTCACTTGAGAAGTTGCACTTCTCACAAGAGACCCTGGCATTTGGGGAGAATGGGAGAGTGAAAGCATGAGCTGCAAACAAGCAATGAGCCCAAACTGAACTGAGGTCAGTGGTGTACAACCACAGCCAGAAATCCCTTGTACATCCGTGGCTTCCACGTGGGCCCTGGGGAGCTTCATCTGGGCTTGGCACCTCCCATCGCTCAGCCATGGAAACAGCTGTCTGACCTGCGTAGTTTGAAACCACCAGGAGCATGGAGGAGGCACTGTGGTTAATAAGCCCCTTCACTCTCGGAACAGCAAATGAAAGGAGCAACCCAGCAACCCCGAAATTACCTGGAAGGGATGGGGGAGAACTGACATTGAAGTAGCTGAAAAACATTCAAAATGTGGCCCATCATCATGTGTGCGTATGAGTCTGTCCAAAAGGGAACCCTCTGGACTCTGTCAGACCAATAGATAGATCCATAGGCAGGGCATGTGGGGGTTATACCCCACCTGAGATCAGGACATCCACACTCCATCCCCATAGTTCTTTTCTTGATCCATCAAACAAAGGACGCTTACCTCCACGCAGTCATCTTGATACCTGTGAGCTCATGAGCCAGTGAAGAGCGGTGTTATGTCATGGTTGTAAAGACTATCATGTCAGGGGTTATGGCAGGGTGTCATGGCATGCAGCCTAGCTAATTCAGGGCCTTGCTCTCAGCACTGGTGTGATCCTTCGCTGGGAGAGGCGCATGTAGCATGCTACTCGGCTTTTGCAGAGAAGCGTGATTGTCCCCAGTTCTGACTGGATGACGGATATGCTTCGGGCTCTTAAGCAGGCTTTGGCAGCAATGCTGACTTTCTGGGTTGGCGCAAACATTACAATATTGTTAGGGCTGTGAATGGAGCCTTTGTTCGGGTGTTATGGGATTACAGTATTTAGACGAGCACATCTTACTCAAAGATAACTTTGAATGTATTTAAAGTGCATTTCTTGACAGGCTGTTATTGTAAGTGGATCTGGTTAAGTCACCCACACTTTGAGGAATTCTGTATCACAAGAGGTTGTTGTGTACTGTGACCCAACTGTAGGAGTACATAAGACCACAGGAGACATAGAGGAGGACAGTCACTAGCAACTGTCCAGGGCAGAGCTAAGGGCTGAATTTTCAAATCCAGCCAATTGTTTTAGAGCAATTGACTGTATGACTTGCAAGGAAGCCCATGACCAAGCACAAGTGGAATGAACAGGTGAGGTGCAGGGTTCATCACACAATGGGGCAGGGAGGAGAAATCCACCCTGGAAGTTAATGTCTTATCCTGTTCCAGAGAAAATGTGAAAAAAATCCAAGGAAATGCATGTGGAAGACATAGGAACATAAAACCTAACTTGCATATAGGATGTTTGTATCCCAGGAGGATGTGGAAAACACTGTACACATTTTCCAAGGCAATATGGCATGATTAGGAGACTGAAAACAAAATGTGAATGTTGAAGGAACTTTTAAAACACCCAAAGCGTTTCATGGAAGAGAGTAATCGCCTATTCTCCCTCACTTCTGGTAAAGATCAAGGAGCAGGGGCAGTCATGGATTTTAAAAGTAGGTTTTAGGGAACCTTAAAAAGTTCAGCTGCATCTCTAGATCTCTAGGATAATCCAACCTCAGTGCTCCTTTCTGCCCCTGACTACTTATTTTCAATAGTATTAGGCTCAGACTTAATCAACAATCTATTTACTGAATATGGATTAGGCATCCCTATCATAGTCCATGCAGATAAATAGAACAAAAGATGCAGGAGGTGTAAGACCAGTTGCCATTTTTGCCACAAATACCAACAGCTACTAATAAAAGAGGGAGACCATCCTGAGGCTCATGTACATAGAGAGATACAGCCCAGCTACTGTCCCTGAGTGTATCTGGTTAAATCCCCACACTGGTGGGACAGCTACTTGCATGCCTGCTAACCTTCACCTCCTGACCCAGGCCGGCCAGTGAGCCACCCTGCCACCTGTTAGAATTACGGACTTTAAAATGTTCATTCTATATGGTTATGAAAACTTGATGCAGGTATAAAACATTTGATCTCGTACTTGAAAAACAAATCAAAGGATGCTCATGGAATGGAATTGCATCCCGACTGTCACAGCCTCCATTAGGGAAGCAGGCACCTGTGACTTCTCTCTGGGCTCTGTCCTAATGACAGACCCCAGCTCCTATAACACAGATCAGGTTCAGGAGGAAAAAAAAACTGTACGTATAGGTCTCAAATAGTGGTCTGACCACCAAATATCAAGGTAAGAGAATCTTATTTAGAGAAAAAAGACCTGGACAGGAGGGGCTCAAGACAGGAGAAGGTAGGGACCTGTGAAAAGGAGATGTGGGCCACATTAACAATTTGGCATGGAATGTACGAAACCCAGTGTAATGCATAAATGGAAAGGGTAGTGTAATCCCATTAGTGTCCCAAAACAGTATTTAACCATTTGCAAGGGACAAATGAACACAAGTCGTTCCAAACAAACATGAAATCAAAGCACACATCTGTCATAAGCCGGGTGCTTCCAGACTAAAGACTAGGTGGGTGGCCCTGCCTGGACCCCTCTAGTAGGCATGGTAATTCTCATTTTAATCATGACATTCTGAACAAAGCTTTGCACCTCCATTCTAACCACCATCTCAAAAAAATGTAATGGGATAGAAAATGGCATTTAGCACCCTTAATAAACATCCAATCAGACTTCCGAAATCTGGAAACCTGAACAAAGAAATCCAAACTTTATATATAATTTAAAGTTTCTGAAGTCCACATTTTTTGGAGAAATAAGTCAGGGGAGAGCCTTGGGCAGCAGGGTTTATGTGCCAATGCTCTTCCTAGAAGCCAGAAGGACATACGCAAGGCCAGGGTGGGGGTCTGGAGGACGCCACAGAATTAATGAAGGCAGAGCCTCTCTTGAGCAAGGGGAGGAATATGGGGGCCCTGGAATGCTGTCTGGAGCTAATGTGATGGGTTCAGGGGCATGGCAGTACCAAGGCCAGGTTAAGGAGGGACCCCTGGAAGGATGTGCTCAGTCTGTCCAGGGCTAGGAGGCTCTGGAGAAGGCTCGACCACATCTGGACATCAGGACCCACAAGTCAAGCAGGTGGGAGCAAACTGCTAAGAAAGAAATGGAGGCTCAGATCCCTCAGCAGAGGCGCAGAGAGGACGTACTAGCACGCTTGCTTAGGGGCTGGGATTGAAAAGCCCTGTTCCTTTACCTTTCCTCTTGTGGCTGGGAATGGTCTCTGAGTAGAAGAGAGATGGGTAGGGCGGATCCTGAGTGGTTAGCATGTTCTGAGACCCTGGCTCACGCTCTACTGTCTGGGACTGGAACCTGCATGGTGCCTGCTCCCAGGGCTCACAGCTTCCTCCCTGCCCGGGACTCAATCTGGGCCCTCTTCCATGGGTGCAGGGATGTCTGACCCAATTTTGTGATCCTAAACTCTGCAGCAGCCCTGGTACCCAGCATAGCTCAATAAGTGTGTGGATGTGCGGGAACGAACTTCACTTTGTTTTAAACCAGGGACTAGACTAAATGAGAACCATGGGCCTGAGCCCTGGGCTCCACTTGGCAGCCCTGCAAGGCTCCAGTGTGCTCACTGCAGTGTGTGGGCTGCAGCTCTGGGGGTAAATGAGCAGACAGTGGCCCTGACATCACTCCTGTATTTCTTATGACACCAACTTCCTTCTCGCATGCCTTGCGCTGTGGAGCTCTCTGCTCACTGCACTGTCTTCTGTTCCAGAGATCGGAGAGAATGGTCCACCACCTTCATAGGTACTGTGCTGAATCTCATTCAAACCCTGTGCTCACTCCCATGACCTGCATTCTACATGTTAAGAAAGGAGATTATAGGAGTAACAGCACACCCTGTACCTTAATTAGAACTTGGCCCCTCCATCCACTGTTACCCAGCACAGCATTAACTTGGGGATGCGTGCATTAACTTGGGGATGCGTGCATCCACTCCTTCATCCACTGGGACATAAGAAGGAAGCTGATGGTGGGCCCAAGCAACCTCTGCTGACTCATTCCCTGAGCTCCCTGGGACCTGGGAGCTGGTGAGGAAGGTAATGCTACCCCACCATTACAGGGGACCCCTCCTTGTGCACATGGAATGAAAGGAACTTGCAGGGTCCCAGATAGGTTGGTGCAGATCTGCAATGCCCACTGAGGCAGTGACCCCAGCATTCTTGTCTTTTACCCTGAAGGCCGCTGTCAGAGTTCTGAGGACCCCCTAAATAAACTCATCTCTCCCTTCTGACACCAGGCTCCAACAGGAAAGGAGACACAGGTTAAGAACAACGTTAGGATGAGGAGAGAGAGGCATGCACTTTGTAACTGTCCTGGGACCACTGTGACAAAGGATCTCATACTGGGCAGCCTAAAATAACAGAAAATTACTCCTTCCCAGTTCTGGACAAGAAGTCCAAAATTAAGCGGTTGGCAGGTTAGTTCCTTGTGAGGCTGTGATGGAGAATCTAGTTCAGGTCCCTAACTTCTGGAAGTTTACTGACATGGTTGATGTTCTTTACCTTGCAGAAGCATCACCTCACTTCTGACTTCATGGTCACATGAATATGTCTGTGTCCAAACATCCTTTTTGGTAATGACCCAGTCATATTGGACCAGGGGCCACCCTTCTCCAGTATTATGTCCTCTTAACTAATTATATCAACTATCACCGGATGTCCAATGTGGTCACATTTTAAAGTCTTGGAGGTTAGGACTTCAGCACATGAATCTGGGGGAGACACAGTTAATACCCCCACCATGAGAAGGCCTCCTCCCAAATCTCCCCAGTCTGCTTCAACCTGCCCAGGACTTAGTTAGGATAGCAGCCTAGTGCTGGGTGCCAATTGGCGGCCATGTGATGGAGCTATCTACCACCATGGCCTATCTATGACCCCAGCCCCACCAGGACCTGAGTCCTCACATGCTCTCTGTCCTCCAGGCAGTAACACTAGCCATCTCACTGCACCAAGATGACCCTTTGGCCAGGATAACTAGCATCCGGATGACCCCGAGTCACCGATTTCCCTGGAACCATGTGAGCCCCAGCTATGGAGAAAGTCTACCCTGCTCCTTTTGTTTAATGAGGCTCTGGTAATAAAACATGTACAGCGATTAAAAGAATGATTGTATCTTCACCTTTGCATGCATTAGTAATGCAGTTACTCAACAAAGCCTCACCGCTTTCCACTAACAATGGTTTACCTTCTCTTTACACCACGCGCTCACGCCCTTCCTGCGGTATGGCAAAAGCTTCATGCAAGGCTGGCAGACACTTCCGCTGAAACATGGCTTTAATTATGGATGTCTTGTGGGGAGCATTTTTCGTCTCTGTGTGCTTCTTCTCGTCAAGGCACCAGTTCAGGTCTGTGGTCAAAGGGATGTGGAAGGAATAGTTGTGTGTCCACGTTCAGCCTGCGCTGGCCTCGTCAAAGCCAGCGGACACAGTGTGCTCCTCACGCACTCCCTGAAGGTCCCTTCAGGTGTCCCCCAGGCCTACACTGTCCATCAGAGCCGATTAGTCTCCACTATTTTGGCCACATTGTAAACATTAGCTGCTGTCCTTCAGAGGCGAAAATTCATTCTGACATCGGAGTTTATGAAGCCAACCTAGGTTCTCAGATTCATTGGTTACAAACTACAGAGGATTCTTTCCTGATTCTGCCCATTCTTCATGTGTTTTCGGTCACCAGAGGAGGTGGAGAGGCTCAGAGAGGGCTTCCTAGAGCTTCCAGCAAAGAGGAATCAGTTCCTTCTGAGATGTTTTCTCCTTCTTTTAGCCATGTATTTGTTTAGCTGAGGTAAATGGATCCACTCACCTGGCATAGAGGATGCTGAATCTGTGCCTGGACATAGCAACCCTGAATTAATTCTGCTTTCAGTGGGAAGACAAGCTACATAGTTACTCTAAAGTTCCTAATGGAGGCTTTGTCAGACCACAGGCTCCCTGCACCTCAGGATTGGTCATATTATACAGATAATTTAATCAGAAATTCAGTGTGCTTCTTGAGAGTGACACATGTGGGTCTTAACTGCCATATTCTGGGTGAAGCTGGAACTGTAGATTCAGGCCCCTCTTGTCCCCTCTTCTCTCTTTTCCTTTGCCCTTAGTGTTAGGCAATCACCCAAACCTCTGTTGTCACCAAGAGTCCAACTACAGGGTCAGGGCTGGACATTGGATGTCTGCTCATTAAAGTTAGGTGAAGCAGGTCAGCAAAAGGACAGAAGTGTACATTTGTCCACTAGGATGAAAGTGTCACCTTTCATCCTGTACCAGATCCCTTCCTGTAAGAGAACCCATTATGATGTAGTGTCAGTAGACACCCTGAAGGTAGTCCTAGCCAGCCCCCATGCCCCAACACAAGGACACCCACTCACAGGCACAAGAAAACACACATGATGTATGTACACCTGTGGATATACACAAGCACAGACATGAGCCCACACATACACATCATATATACACACACTATGTGAACACTCATGCATACAAGCAAATATACACAATACACATACCATATGTGTACAACTATGCCTAAAAGCACACACTCACATGAGCACACACATCACATAGGCACACACCCAATCACATAGACCAAATGCACATGTATGCACACACACATTACACAGAGCCTGTGGCTCCATGGTTCCTGGCAGTGCCCATTTCCAGGCTCATTGCTGTGCCCCCACAGGGCGTTGCATTTAGTCTGTCGCTGCTCAGATATTTGTTTCTCCAAAAAGGCACTGCTGCATATTTCTTAAGACAAACACACTGCTCTACGCTTATAAAAGTATCTGAAGTCTTTAAATGAAAAGATTTCTACCCACTCAAGATGCAGGAAGATCCCTACACATTCTCTTTGATGTGCATTTCCTGAGCGCGCAGAGGATTTCTGGGGCACTGTGTGAGTCCCTTTGTTTCTAGAATGTTTGGTTGATGTGCTTCAAAGTAACAGGAGGAGTAACTCCTGGCAAACATGAGCATTTTAATTGTGGTCTCCTGGATATTCAAGCCGCGAGTCTGGTCCCAGGAGCAGAATCCCACACCTAATTCCATGCTCTCGGCTGCGCTGGTGCTAAACTGTAAACATCTTGGAAAACCTGGCCAACATTACTAAAAATAGACAGCTGGGTTATTTTTTTTTTCTTTTTTATCATTTCCAGGTGCATTTGAGGGAAAAGAGAGTTCTAATGGATCAAAATTGGCTATGAGATCCAAAGTCTGAAAGTCATACCCATGAATTTCAAAGAGATTCTGCTTGGGAGACTTAAAGGAAGATGGAATGCCCCTAAGTCAAGGGTACCATTGAACACATTTTCAATAAACGCTGATATACAGTTTTCTCCCAAATAATCTTCTCTCGTGTCCTATTCTCTGCCTCCCCATATTGGGAAGAGACAGCCCTGCCACCAGCCAGGGAAACTTGCAGCAGTAAGTTGTGCACTGACAAAAAATGTGCTGAGTACTTTCAATTTCCAATTTCAGATCCTGAGATGGAGTGTTTCCTGTCACCCACAGACCCCAAGGCTCCCCAATATATGGATGTCCACAGAGCACAGGTTCACTCAGGGCAGCCAATATGTGTTCCTACGTGGGCAAACCTGTGAGGCTGAGAGTGCCTATTTTGGAGAGAACACTATATGCTAACTGGAAACTTTAGAAGTTGAAGTTGAACAGGAAATTCTCTCCTTAATGAAAATGGTCACTAATTCAAGTTCATCACAGCAAAAATGTGATTTTTAAAAAATGGTTTGAGTAGGATCAGGTTGGGATCTTCTCTAATATTGGACCTGGGTGTAGGTAGATTTCACTCACCACTCAGAAGTGGTATGTTTCACTTCTATTCTTAACATTATGGGTCTTGGGACTCAAGTCACACTAATATAGGCTACGTGAGATGACCCACGGATGGCCGCCTGTCCAGTAACCAGGAAGACATCCTCATTGAGAGCGTGTCCTGAGCTGCTGACCCCACAGTGCTCTCCATGAGCCCCCTGGGGTCATGCCGATGTGCTCCATCCCCATGCGACTCTCAGGCAGAGCCCTGACCAAGTTGTCACCATCTCTTTAAGGTGCTTTTCTGAAACCCCAGATTATTTGAAGCAATATTTATTCTGGCACTCAGAGCCTCCTCTCCCTGCCCTCTGGTTCCCCTAAGTACACTTCCCATTGCTCACTGGCACCAATCCATTTCTTCAAGGTCCTCTAATGTCTGTAGTCTTGCACATTATACCCACATCCACCTCCTGCCTGGGGCAAGCCCAGCCTTCATTCCAAGGGTCCAGGCTCAGTGGCCCAAGCGTTTGCACAGGATCATCTCTTCATTGTCTCCAGATAAGTGAGTTTGTGATGCCCCCCACTGCAGCCTGATACCTTCTGTGTGAATTAGCCAAGGCCAGAGACTTTGTTATATCTTGTTGCTGCCTTACTGCACCAAGGGGAGATCTGCACACACATTATTCACTCCAGAAACATTGTGAGCTTTCAACCCAGTGAGGGAAGCAGGGGTGGACCTCTGGCCCAGCCCTCTGGGTCCAGCTCCCAACCCCTCACTGACACAGGGCATCTGTCTCCTTCCATGCAGCAAGGTCTCGGCAATGAGGCCTGTGACAGTACTGTCAGAGCAGAGCTGACTAATGTGACAGCAGCTGCTCCAGGGTGACACCCAGTGTTTCAGTAATGGGGCTGAAATGTAGCAACTCTGATTCTCCTGGAACCAGCAAGGATCCCTGTCAGGCTTCCTTCTTAGCTGGGCAAAGCAAGCTTGGGACACCTACTTGCTGCCTCTTGACTGTGTGGGGACACCAAGTGGGGCTTCTGATCAGCCCGGCAATGTGGGGCTAACATGGAAAAAGGTCAGAAAGGGCCCCGTTCCTCTGTCTTGGAGCGTGATCTTCTGATAATGCCTTCTCAGAGCAGGTCCTTGCCAGCCAGTGTGATATGGGTCTATTTTTGACATTTGTTACCTGTCTATTTACCACGAGGATGTAAAAAGCAGAATTGTGGCTCCATCAGAATTTGAGTCTCTCCCGCACAACTTTCTAATCTTCAAGAATTCTTCCAAAAATTTCAAGGACTGCTTGGTGGATGTGTGTTTCATGTACCTGGGTCCAGCTGAAAATTAAAGTTGACACTTGTGAGCAGCCAGGCTTAATCTCTTCAGGTCACAGGTCAGTTGCACCCTGTGTACCTGGCCTTTATTGTAGCCCTTGAGGTATTTACTCCTTTTGACAGAATTAAAAAAAAAAAAATTGTTGCAAAGGATCTAGTTGGAATGTTTAATAAGAGTAAGCAACCTGTTGGTGACCTTCACTGAAGAACCTTGTAAGTGAACGAGCAAATGAGCTGCTCTGATCAGATCCTTTTGTGGAATTCATGGTACATCACCAAAGGCACAGATCCTGTTCTCTTCTATATATCCTCGTGTCCAGAGGGGTAACCATTGCCTCTAAAGTACTTTAAAAGGCTTGTTGGTGAAGATGGATGAAAATGAGTATGTCCATTTTAATGCACCCCACCTTTTTTTGCTACAGAAATACTGATTTAATTTGTGAAATTGAATGAATTTAATGCAAGATAAATATTTATGCATAGATCCATGAGAAAGATGAACTGTCCACCAAAGAATAAAGGCAAAGGCCATTACTTTCAGAGGTCAGATCACCCATGGATGGGGCAGACCATGATAAATTCTTCATGCAAAAGCTACACTAGAGGCTTATGCAGGCAATGCACCCCAGAGCCAGCATGTCTGGGCCACTGACACCCTCAGGGTACAGTGTGGACTAGTCCTCCCTCTCTATTGTCTGAAAGGTCGCCTATGTCACTTACACACACACTCACTCTTACACACTCACATATTGGCACTCTCACTTCCACTTATACCCTCACATACTTTCACATACACACACACATGCTCTCATGCCCTGACATACACAAATGCACATGCACATACGCAGAGATTCCTTCTCAGTCTGTGCACGTTCATAGATGGCACCCAAAATTTTCTAATAGGGTGTCTTATAGGGAATGGCTGAGAGCAACCAGGCTGGTAGAAGAAGCCCTCATGCAGTAGCCATGACAGTTGAACTGGGAAGACATAAGGGACAGACAATATCAAAGGCTCTGTTTCTCCTGGCTAACATTTGGGCCACTCGGAGGCAAGCAGCTCTCATTAGCTGAGCTGACCTTGTTTCTACCAAGCAGAGGGAAGCCTTCCCAGAACAATGACAAAGGCTCTCCCCAGGTCAGGCCATGGAGGCATTCGGTGGAGAGTGGTGGCCAGGTATTCTTGTGAATTCCAAATAAGTACCTGCAAGGTATCACTTGTGTATTAGGAGTGTTCCCACCATTGGAAAGAAATGGCTGCTTCTGAGACCTTCTGGATCCCATGCCCATCAAGGGCTCCCTTGTGAACCAGTGCCTCCTCTATCTGGGTCCAGCTAAAAATTAAAGGGGGCTTAAGAGCAGCCAGGTCTAGTTCCTTCAGGTCACAGAGCAGTTACACTCTGCACCTAACCTTTATTGTACCTCTTAGGGTATTTATACCTTTTGACACACAGTTTTCTAAAATCACAAAATGCGAGCACAACAACATGATGATCGAGTTTTATTTATGCTGAGAAAATAACACTGTCTGAGCATCCTAGAGACCCCATTACTGATGAGTTCAGTTTACAGTGGAGTGCCTGAAATAACAAGTAATGACTGTACTCATGGGTGTGGTATGTGCATGTGTGTGATTGTGTGCACATGACTGTGTGATGTGTGTGTGTGTATGAACATGTGTGCATATTTTTTTTTAATCAGCCACAAACTTTCTGATTTTACTCATCTTAAAATAAGCTCTGGTTAAAAGTTGTGTATAAAATAAGCAGTAGCATCATCTCTGGAGCCCCCGGGTTTGGTGTCAGTGTCTCATTTCCAGCCAGTGAGATGCAAAGGGATGGATATGACCTGTCCCCATTGAAGGCATCCACACCCTCATGTCTGAACCTCAGGACATGAGTTTCACTATCTCATCACTGGTGAAAGGGAGCTGCCTAGACAACCCCCCCAGTGACACCCTCAAGGCAACCCAGAAGAAGACAATTATCCTAAATGGCTATGCTACACCTCAGTTATTTCACTGGGATGTTGAATGTCTACTTTACTTCCTGCCTGCGTTTCTTATTCAATTTAAAAAAAAGAGAGAGAAATTGTTAACCTAGATTTTTTTGTCAATCTAGTATTGATATGGGAAATTAGCCTCTTGTTTTCCTCTTGTGCATAAGAAAGGGTCTATTCTAGGGAAGAACTCGCTCAGGGAATCTCACCAGTGGGATGTCCCAGCCATCGAAGGGAGGGCAGGGAACATGTTCGCTTCTATTCTATGTCCCACTCCGCTCTTTCCTTCACTTTGCTAATGCCGTAGTGCATACCTAGGGAATAATGGAAACTTGCTATAGCATGTTTAGTTAGAAAGGAAATTCCACATTAGTCAGTTTATGTTGGATTAGATCCCATGGAAATTAAGTAGCCAGTTGACAAAATGCTCTCATTAAGTGGTAGGTTGAACTAGGTGGTGCTCCCTGACATAGATCCCCAAAGACAGTGTTTAAAAGTTGTTGGAGCATATTTTTCTTCTTAGAAAATCACATTAGTCAAGTGATAACACATTTATTAGGAATGAGTATCAGTAATTAAAATATTCAACAAGGACTTGTTGAGCACCAATCACATGCCAAGCATGCCTGGGTGCTGGGGTGCAGCTGTGAAGATGACAGTCCGAGCCCCAGACCTCATAATTCTTGTCTTCCAGTATAATTTATTTCCCATTTAGAATAATGTATCTCCTTTCTCTCTTATTACTAGTTATTTTTTATTGTGTCCCTGTGGTTATTATATTTTAAATTATTTTTAAAAAATAAGATTTAACCACACTAATTTGGTGTTACTGCTTGGTGAAAGTCTCATATAGCCAATGTATGTAGTTTGCAATGATTACAGAAATGTATCCTGCTTCTTAGTGTTTCTGATAGCCCAAGTAGACAACTTACAGAAAATCTAATATAAGTTAAACTTAAAGACAGTTGAGGAGTAAGATTACTTTTGTCTTATCACCACATAAAATGTAGAATTTCTTGCACTGGCTGGTGGCACAGTGGATAAGGCACTGGCCTGTGAACCCAAAGGTTGCTGATTTGATTCCCATCCAGGGCACGTGACCAGGTTTCCAGCCAGGTCTCCAGCCAGGTCCGCGGCTGGAGGCAGGTGAAAGGCAACCAAATATTGATGTTTCTTTCCCTCTCTGCCTCTCTCCCTTCCCCTTTCTCTAAAAATGATACATAAAATCTTTTTTAAAATGTAGAATTTGTTTCAAAAACAATACCATAATTGGGATTAAATTATTATTCAATGTATATAAATCAATACTTCTAAATTTCACAATAGGCTGTGTCATGTTTGTGTATTGTCTAATGTGGGGTGAAAGTGTCTAGGTCTGTGTCCCCACAGAGGTGCTTTGGAAGTTGGAATAGCTCGTTTTTACTGTTGTTATTAATGTCTGAAGCCAAGGTTGACTACTAGAACTTATTACCAGAGTCCCCTTAGCACCAAGATTCTTATGACCTGGTTTTGGAAGCCCTAGGCTGACCAAGCTCAACATTCTCAAGACTCAAAAGTTTCTTGCACTGCTGGTTTCCGTGCTAAAACTGGGAGGATTCCAGATAATCAGGACAAGCGGGCTCCACTTCCAACACATCCTGTTGGTCCAGCAAGTCACTAAAGCAACTCAGAGTTAAGAGGAACAGAATTGGAGTCCATTTTTCAATGGGAAGAGTGGTAAAAATGCTGTGACCATCTTTACCACATGTCACATAAAGGAAGCCCTGAGCAAATATACTTCCCGGACAGGAATACTCACTATGGCAAAGATGGTTGTCTTTCTAGTCACTATGTGACTTTAATGCAGTTATAAATCAGAACCCTACATTGTCTCTTTTGGGGAGACTAGTTTCCAAAAATACAAAGTATGTGTATGGACACATTACACAAAAACCAGGAATGGAAGGGATTATGTAGAGCATAGATGAATAGATTAATACTATATTTAAAAACTTGATTGTACACCTGTAATGAAATTTAATTCCTATGTTATAGCATAAATGAAACCATACTATTAAAACTCAATGTGAAAAAGAATGTCTTTAAGCATTTTGAAGATGATGTGGGTAGTTGTTTTTATAATTTAGGAATTAAAAAAAGAATTTACTTAAAAAGACACAAAGGCAAGAAGAAGAAGGTAAAGCAGTAAAGAAAAAAGAAACATTTCATTCCATTAAACTGAAACATTTTAACCAATAGAAGAACCATAATGAAGTGATGAGAGGTCATAGACTTACATTGCAATTACAAAAATGATAATAGATTGGTTTCATGAATTATAGAGACATTTTTCAATATAGATAATTGCATAAGAATATATAAAGGAAATTAAAAAAATAGAAAATAAAGCAAAGGATAAATTAACAATTTATAGAAGAAAACACTGAAAAGAGTCAGAGAAGTAATAATTAAGATATATCATACTTGTTGATTTGGCAAAAATGTTTATATTCTGAAGTATTTTTGAGAAAGTGAAGAGTCAGAGCATTTCGTATGCAGTTGGCTTGAGTGTAGGTTGCTAAATTAACTTTGAAAGTAAATATGGAGACACCAAGGATGTCCCATGGTGGGTCTTTTACTAGCTATGTGTCCTAGGAATGTTTATTTCAATCTTGTTTGAGATAGAGAAAAAGTTAGAAACAGTGACAGCCCCTAGCAAAGGGAAAGTAGATAAATAAAGTATGCAATATTCATGTAATGGATACTCTATGGGAGTTTAAATAATAGACTGTGTCTGGGACAGGGTTCTGCAAACTGAAGCCTGCAAACCAAATCTGGCCTGCTGCCTGTTTTTGTAAATAAGTTTGATTGGGACACAGCCAAGTCCATTAGTTGACGCATTATCAATGGCCACCTTCACATCACAGGACACAGTTGAGTAGTTTGCATGCTGCAGAAAGATAGCTGAAATGCAATGTCATTTATATAATATAGCAATAGGTAAAATAACACTCTATATAAATGACATATGAATACAAAGGGAGTAAAAGTTAAAAACACACCCAATGGTTAATACTGCACACACTGATGGTTGCCATAGGAAGAATGGATGATAAGACAGGAAGGGGGCTCCTGGGACACTATAACTGCCTCAGTAATTTTTTACCCTTTTTTAAAAGGTGGATAACATGAGCAAGTTACAGGATCTGAAGTAAACATGTGTTGTTAGGTAGAGAGCCTGAGATGGATACATGTTGGGTTGTGGGATCTGAGATGGATGTGTGTTGCATGTGGGGTCTGAGGTGGACATATGTTGGGTATAATGCTTTCACTAGATCTTTCTCTGGATACTTCATGAGTAAATGAGGCAGCAGAAGATTGTTCAGGAAGCATGTGACAGGAGCCAACAGTGGAATCATATCCTGTCTACTCAATAAAAATAGGGGCCACAAGAGGGAAACAGCTCCAACATTTCATTCAGGCTTTTTTATGTTGGCTTATTCTACTAAGGTATTTTTTCAAAGGTCTTTTAAAAACAAGAAATGTCTAGAAATAGGTAACAAAATTGAGGCAGGCATAAAATAGATGAAATAACTCATAAAGTACCTGATGTGTTGCAATTGGAAGTAGCTGAGTGTTTTGGGGATGAACAAATTCTTTTAGATCTTTCTCTTATTTGCTGAGACTATTTTTACAATGGAAAGTGATTATGATGGGAAGCAAGTATGTAACCAGATAGCATGAGAAATTTAGAACAAGAAACTTGGACCTCTTGGTTCCTACTTGCTGTAGGTTGCCTTATCTTAATTGTCGCAGGTTGACACAGAGATTAAGGTTCAAGCTCTTTGTTTTAGGGGTGCCCTTGAGTTAACACCAGTAAAAGGTGGAGAAGCAGGAGAAGCAGGTGAGAAGCAAAGAAGAGGCTGGACTATCCACCAAGGTTTTGGCTGAGCTCTGGGCCAGCTCTGAAGCAAAATATTTCCTGAGAGTTTCCTCAGCTTGGGCAAGGGGACAATTGTCCCTGGAAGGAGTGATTTGGATGTGGCAGTGTTCTGAAGTAGTCTCTTTAGGCAGCTGATTGTGGAGGGCTGTCTGCTGGCCTCATTCCCAACAACTGGGGAAGTGAGCTTTCGACCCCTCAAGGGGCATCTGTGTGACACCTTCAGTGTCAACTATACCAGTCTTATTACACAAACAAGCAAGCTCTGGGTCCACATAAAATCCTAAAGCACTCTACACTTTAAAAACATAAGATTAATGACTTCCAGTGAAGCCAGAGTTATGTAAAACCCATGCTTACTAGATCTTCTAGACTACTTTATTAAGGCTTCAATTTGTTTTACTGAGTTTCATCAAGTAACTTTTTGTTGGGAAGAAATTTGGTTATTAGAGAAGTTAGGTGGGGCTCAAATCATCCTTCCTTTAGGGTCCACATAACTCAGTTGGATTCAGACCACCCAACTCTGGTGCTATCTATGGCCTGTGTGGCTGGCAAACTTCACCTGCACTCACATCATGTCAGATCTCCTTTCTGTTACCCGGCTACACTGGGGAAGCAGGAACGTTCTTCTGAATGTATGGTGGCCTCTATGGGCACCCAAAACTCATATCAAGTGTGAAAAGACCCACATTTTCCTCTGATCTAAATAGAGTGGGCATGTCCCAGTCTTTCTGGTTTTATTTTCTTACCACATGATATGGAGTTTATGTTACTTTCTTCACAGACTGCTTGTTAAGACCAAATTTGATTTCTTCTATTAAATGCCACTTCTTGCCACCCTGGCCAGTTCACTTCCCTGCTCCCCTGATTTTGATCCCTGTGGGTCTCTCCTCCTCCACCTCTGGCCCCAGGAGATGCTTCCCCTCTCTCAGCCTCCAGAGCAAGGCTCTCACACAGTCCCTCTCCTGTCTGATACTTATTATCAGACAAAAAAATACATTTCACAGTGAAGGACATAAAAAGAGACAAAGAAGGATATTTTATAGTACCTGAGGGAACAATCCATCAAGAAAACATAACCTTTATAAATATATATGTACCCAATGTAAGAGCACCCAAATATATAAGGAAAATCTTGGAAGACTTCAATAAGAATATACATAGCAACATACTAATAGTAGAAGATTTCAATACCCCATTATCAACAATGGACAGATCTTTAAAGCAAAAAACAGCAAGGATATTATAACATTGAACAACACTCTAAATGAAATGGACTTAACTGACATATGCAGAACTTTTCACCCCAAAGAAGTGAAATACACATACTTCTCTAATATACATGGAACATTCTCAAAGATAGACCACATGGTAGAACACAAAACAAGTCTCCACAAATTCAAGAAAATGGAAATCATATCAAGCGTCTTCTCAGATCACAATGGCTTGAAACCAATCTCGAGGAAAAATATCCAAAAACAATACAATTCATGGAGACTGAATAACATACTACTAAGTAAGGAATGGGTTAATAATGAGATCAAAGAAGAAATCAGAAAGTATCTGGAAACAAATGAAAATGAATTCACAACACCCCAAAATCTATGGGACACAGCAAAGGCAGTCCTCAGGGGGAAATTCATAGCAATATACGCCTACGTAAAAAGGCTAGAAGAAACTCATACAAACAACCTAACCATAAAGCTTCAAGAACTAGAACAGCAACAACAAACAAAGCCCAGAGCAAGCAGAAGGAAGGAAATGATCAAGATCAAAGCAGAATTAAACTAGAGACTAAAAGCACAATTCAAAGAGTCAATAAATCCAGGAGCTGGTTCTTTGAAAAGATAAGCAAAATTAACAAACCATTAACAACACTCATCAAGAAAAAAAGAGAGAATACCCAAATAAACAAAATCAGAAATAGCAGAGAAGTCACAACCAATATCAAAGAAATACAAAGGATTGTAAGAAATTACTACATACAACTATATGATAGGAAATTTGACAACGTGGGTGAGATGGACAAATTTCTGGAAATATATAACATACCAAAACTCAAACAAGTAGAAGCAGAAAGCCCTGGCTGGTGGCACAGTGGATAGCTGCTGGCCTATGAACCCAAACGCTGTTGGTTCTGTTCCCAGGGAGGGCACATAACCAGGTTGCAAGCCAGGTCTCCAGTAAGGTCCGTAGCTGGAGGCAGGTGAAAGGCAACCATATGTTGATATTTCTCTCCTTCTCTGCATTTCTCCCTTTCTCTCTCTCTAAAAAAAATAATAAATGCAAATTTTATATGGGGATGGATGTAATACAACAACAATAAAATTAAATTAAAAAAAGAAGCAGAAATCCTGAATAGACCAATAACAACTAGTGAAATTGGAGAAGTAATCAAAAATCTCCCAGTGCACAAGAGCCCTGGTACAGATAGCTACACAGGTGAATTTTACCAAACACTTAGGAAAGAACTAACTCCTATCCTTCTCAAACTATTCCAAAACATCCAAGAGAGGGAAGACTCCCAAACTCTTGTTATGAGGCCAGTATTATTCTAATCGCAAAACCAGGTCAAGATCCAACAAAGAAAGAAAACTACAGGCCAATATCTCTGATGAACTTAGAAGCAGAAATTCTCAACAAAATATTGGCAAACCGGATCCAGCAATATAGTAAAAAAATTATACACCATGACCAAGTGGGATTCATCCCATGGATGCAAGGATGGTTCAATGTTCACAAATCAATAAACGTAATACACCACATAAACCGAAAGACAAAAACCATATGATCATATCAATAGATGCTAAAAATGCATTTGATAAAATACAGCACTCTTTTATGATAAAAACCCTCAGCAAGATGGGAATAGAGGAAACATACCTCAACATAATAAAGGTCATATATGAGAAATCTGAAGCTAACATCATACTTAACAGGCGAAAACTGAAAGCCATTCCCTGAAGATCAGGAACAAGGCAAGGGTGTCCACTCTCTCCACTTCTACTCAACATAGTCTTGGAAGTTCTAGTCACAGCAATCAGATAGGAAAAAGGAATCAAAAGTATCCAAGTTGGAAAGGAGGAATTAAAACTGTCATTATTTGCAGATGACATGATAGTGTTCATAGAAAACCCTGTAGATTTCACTAAAAAACTACTCCACCTAATATATGAATTTGGCAAAATAGCTGGATACAAAGCCAATATCCAGAAATTGAAGGCATTTTTATACACCAACAATGAAACATCAGAGTTAGAAGCTAAAAAAACAAATCCTATTTACCATAGCAACAAGAAAAATAAAGCACTTAGGAATAAACTTAACCAAGGAAGTAAAGGACTTGTACTCAGAAAACTACAGAACACTGAAGAAATTAAGGAAAATACAAATAAATGGAAGCACATACAATGTTCATAGTTGGGAAGAATTAACATCATTAAAATGTCCATACTACCCAAAGCCATCTACAAATTCAATGCAATCCCTATTAAAATACCAACATCATATTTCATAGAATTAGAACAAACACTAAAAAAAATCATATGCTACAGCAATCCCAAGAAAGAAGAATGAAGTAGGAGGAATCACAATACCAGATATCAAGCTACATTACAAAGCCATAGTAACCAAAACAGTCTGGTACTGGGATAAGAACAAACAAACAGATCGATGGAACAGAATAGAAAGCCCAGAAATAAACCCAGGACTCAATGGGCAACTAATATTCAACAAAGGGGGAAGGAACATAAAATGGAGTGCAAATAGCCTCTTCAACAAGTGGTGTTGGAAGAACTGAACAGGCACATGCAAAAGAATGAAACTAGACTGCAAACTTAGACCATACATCAGAGTAAACTCAAGATGGATAGAAGCCCTAGAGGAAAACATAGGCAAAAATACTGCAGATATCCCACACAGCAAAAATTTCACTGAAATATCTCCCAAGGCAAGGGAAATAAAGGAACAAATAAACAAATGGGACTACATCAAACTAAAAAGCTTCTGCTCAGCTAAAGAAAACATCGAGAAAATAAAAAGGGAACCAACCATATGAGAGAACATATTCACCAATGACACCTCAGACATGGGTTTGATCTCCAAAATATATAAAGAGCTAATACAACTCAACACCAGGGAGACAGACAACCCCATTAACAAATGGGTGCAGTACCTGAACAGACACTTCTCTAAGGAAGACATACAAAGGGTCCACAGGCACATAAAAGAATGCTCAACATCACTAGGCATCAGAGAGCTGCAAATTAAAACTTCAATGGGATACCACCTTACACCTGTCAGAATGGCCATCATCAACAAATCAACAAACAACAAGTGCTGGAGAGGATGTGGAGAAGAGGGAACCCTGGTGCATTGCCAGTGGGAATGCAGACTGGTGCAGCCACTATGGAAGACGGTATGGCATTTCCTCAAAAAACTAAGAATAGAACTGCCTTATGACCCAGTGACTCCACTGCTAGGATTATACCCAAGGAATACGGAAACACCAATTCAGAAGAACCTATGCACCCCTATATTCATAGCAGTGCTATTTACAATAGCCAAGTGCTGGAAACAACCTAAGTGCCCTTCAGTGGATGAATGGATCAAAAAACTTTGGTACACTTACACAATAGAGTTCTATACAGCAGAAAGAAAGAGAGAACTCCTACCTTTTGTGATAGCATGGATGGAACTGGAGAGTATCATGCTTAGTGAGATAAGCCAGGCAGCAAAAATTAAATGTCACATGTTCTCACTTAATACAGGAGACTAATGAACAAACAAACAAACAAGTAAAACAGAATCAGAGACATGAATACAGGGAACACACTTTCAGTGTGTAGAGGGGAAGGGATAGAGGAAGGGGAGAAGGAGGCAAGGAAGGAAAATAGTTTAGTCAAGGAACTAGCATGGATGACCCATGGACATGAACAACACATGGGATTGACTGATAAGGAGGATAGGGAAGGGAGGGCAGAGGGGGGAAAATGACATGAATGTAATATAACAACTATATATATATATATTTTCTTTTTGAAGGCCCCTGGACTTATACAAAAAATATGATAAAATTTTTTCCTATTTCCCTCACCTCCAGCTTCTGTTTTTATCACAGTAGTTGTGCACTATATGTCAGTATGTGTGCCTGTGTGCCTGTGTGTGCACATGTGCCTGCGTATGTAAGTGTGTGTGCATGTACATATGTGTGATTTTTCCCATAAGGACTTTGTAATTATTTGTGTCTATATAGTTAATTTTAAGACTGAACTCAATCCATCATCCAGCCTATTATGACTACTGAGACCCCTTCTTTGTAAACTCTCTTAATCACCACCCTTGAGCAATCTGTCCTTGAAGTGTCTGCTGGAGATGGTATCAGTCACCAAAGTCATCAGTTTACCTATTGGACAAATAAACCCAGAACTGGACCTGAGAACATCATCTGGTAACTCCTTCTAGGTTGGTATGGACCCTCTAAGTCATGCTCTTGATTTGGTCGAATGATGTCTGAAATTCACATTCTGTAGAAATAACAAATGCCAATTGAAAGCTGATTAAGTGTCAACACTTTCATGTATTACCTCATTGAATTCTTATAACTGACAACATGGATGTCACTATGAATGGAGAAGGAGATTCAGAACTGACTTCTATAGGGTAATGCACTATCCAGTCCCTCTGTCATATTCCTCTTCTTGAATCATTCTTATCAATCAAATGTGTTCATTCACAGTTTCCTAAATCTCTACAAGTGCTCACCTCTTTGTTTTTGTTCAGCTCAATCAGCCTGTTGAGCATGCCCGCCCTACTCCCTTTACCTGACCCAAAAGTGCCAACTCAAACTCTTCCTCCCAACTGTGCTGCAACTTCAAGCAAAGTCCACGTTCTCACAGTTTCTGCCCAAGGTCTGTAAAAAATTGGATGATATGCCAGGGTTGTTAGGGGATGACATGGAGGATTTCTGTAAGCACTTACAGCACTGTCCAGGGTATAGATGTTCAATACAAGTTAGCATTTAGGCCTTTTCCTATCTTCCTCCCAAGATTTTATAACTACTACTTATAAAGGTCATTGCTGATTAATAATCAATTTACTTGTAGTGTTGTTTTTCTACTATTAAGAACATACCTTAAAGCATTTTATTGTTTTTTTTCAAGTGCTTGCTGCTTTACAACTAGATTAGAAGACTCCTAGAAGCAAAAAGTAAACATTTTATGGTCCCTGAGAGTATCAACAGAGCTGTCACAATATCTTTCCAGAATTCTCATCTTCATATGCAAGATATATATATGACATATATACACATATACTTATATGTACATTATGTAGATAATTAATATATAATCAATATAAAATATATAATATGTATTTTATAACATTTTTTAAATTATAGAAAAGTATGTATAATAAAATGCAGATTATCCATTATTCTACAACTGACCTTCAAAAGAGTACTTTTAGGGCAAGCAACATATATAAATAATTTTTTTATTTTTCTATATTATATATTTATACATCTTTATTTTGTATAATATATTTGATATAATTACATTATAATATATAAATAAAATTATATTATAATTCTATGAAATGTAATATATAAAATGGACAAAAATGTTATATGTAGAATTTTTCAAATTTTATAGAATGACAGTTATTTTTATAATTATAATGAGTGAATACCTCCTATAAATAACACAGAAAAGTATAAAATGTACTGAATTGACCTTTTAGTTTCTTGTGTGTAGATTCAGTGTCAAGTCCTGCTGTACCACATAGCTGATGATCTGTTTGCACATGAGAACATGGAGACACAGTAGAGGAAATTGAAAAGCCCCAGACATAGGACTTGATAAATAAATGTCAATTTGTGACAGCACACACTGACAATGCCAGAAAAGAAAACACGAGATGCTCTCTCAGCTCCTGATGCCACTGGCTCCCTGCTCTATCTCTTGGTGCTGTCTAGGTGTTCAGGAAGGGCCGATAGCAGGCCGAGCCCTGATGGGGAGAGAAGGGGTCATTAATCTTGGTTAGAGCTGGCTCCTGGCTGACATAGGTCCCTTTCTCAGAGAACTCAACACACAGAGATCCTTTTGATGCCAAGGACAGGGTCCAGCACATAGATAATTTAAATCATTAAGATTCTAACATAACCATATTTATTCATTGCTGCAAGGGTACAAAGAGAACATTACTGGGCCATTATTTAATTTATTTTTTAAATCCTCACCCAAGGAAATGCTTATTGATTTTAGAGAGAAAGTAAGGGTGGGGGTTGGGGGGGAGAGATACAGAGGGAAAGAAATGTCAATGTGAGAAAAAAACATCAATTGGTTGTCTCTCATACCTGCCCCAACTGGGGACCAAACCCACAACCAAGACTGGGAATCATACCCACAAAATTAAAAAATATTTTTAAAGATTTTTATTCAATATTTTTAGAGAGAAGGATAGGGTGGGAAGAAGAAGGGGAGAGCAACATCAATGTATGGTTGCCTTTCACCTGCTTCCAGCTGGATACCTGGCTTTCAACCTGGTTATGTGCCCTAATGTGAATCTAATCAGTGATCTTTGGGTTCACAGGCTGGTGCCAATCCACTGAGTCACACAAGCCAGGCATACCCACATTTTGCTTTGCATCCCACCACTCAAACCAACTGAGCCACACTAGCCAGGCTAGTACTGAGCTGTTATTTTAAAGTCTGCACTCCTGAACGCTTTTGTTTTGGCAGCCCCAGGTTTTGTTATGATCAATGGATGAATTGTTCTGCATCTCAGCGAGGAGAGAAAGACTGGGAAGGGTCAATTCCACAGAAGCAGCCTGTTGAAATCCCTCTTGGCATTCATTCTGAGAAAGCACAGATGAGGGCTGACTGGCTGGAAAAAGGAGAGAGAGTGAGGGTGCCCAGACCAGCAGGAGATGTGATGCTGGTCTGTTCCCATGGTACCCAGCACGACCACACTCTTCCCATCATCCTGGGAAAGAGGTCTGTCAAGAATCAACACTAGACACATAGCCTCTGACGGACACCAGGGCTTACCATCTAACCTGCTACCTATACCTGGCAGTCTTTTTTTCCTTCCTAAAAGAACACAGGTGAAAGGTGACTTCTGATACATATCCACATGTGTGGGTTCAAACCATAAACTGTGGGGCTTATTTTTAAACTCCTCTTCAAATTCAGGCATGACATCTGGCTCTAAATTTAGTTCTCTGAACTCAGTTATCTAGATTTTCCAAAAATGGCGGTGTGTGCTTTCTGGGAATGTCCACATTCTCTCACTCCATTGTGAGGCACCTGGGGACACCAAACCACCAGAAGTGGCAAGGTGACACAAGTGGCATGTTAGGAGGAGTGGTGTAATCTGTTCTAAACATTGTCCTATGTGCTGGTAAGGATGACTTTGTTCCATAAGTGAAAGCAAATTGAAGTTTGGGAAGGTAATACATTATGGTCCTTGGCTTGCAGTCTAGAAGTTTCTTGTGAATGAGAAAGAGAAGTGGGAGTATAACACGCTGCTGAATGTCTCCAGTCAAAGTAAGGGTTACTCTCCAACCAACGTGCTGTGGCAGGCTATGTGCAGCGTGTACGCCCTCTGTCTTCCTGTCTTTATTCTCCTGCATTTTATTGGGGCTCCATCTATGTCAGGGAATATTTTCACATTTAAACAATCACATATTTGCCTGTTTGTGAATTTGATTTCATTTTTCCCTGAATTTTTGGTTGAAGCATGGATGGTTCACTTACTGATTTGAATACTTCATCTGTGGAGCTGAAAGTTTCAGCTGGGGGACAGTGACTGAAGGATTCACCCTCGCCACCTTGATGGGCTGTTGTGTCCCATAAGAACCATCCATTAGGCAATCACAATTCACTCTCGGTGTGAGTTGTAGCTCTATACCAGACAACACGCTGCTGCCAGCCGACTACAGGTGCACTGAGGTCTCTGCTACCATGGCTTGGAAAAGCCACAGTGGTGCTCTGGGGACTGGAGAGTGAACAGGTTTTTGGATAGGGGGTGGGTGACTCCAGGTCTCAGACAGGGTTGTTTGGCACATGCACATGGGCTATTCTCACCTTCATCATATTGGAGAACTTTTGCGTACCTGACTTCAAATAAAGCATCATTTCTAGCTGGCATTGACTCTGGGGCAGCCTGATGCCTGTGCGTAGCTTCTTCCAAAGCCACTGGGCCAGGCATGGGCACTTCCCCATTTGTGAAGACAAGAGCAAAGGCACAAAGGGGCAGGGTGTCCCAGGCTTGGACAACACCCCAGAGGCCACAGCCCAGGCTGCTTTCTCCTGACTGATCTGCTGACTCATGCCTCCTGACCTGTGACATCCTTCCAATTGATATCCAATCAATTCAGGCAAATTGAAAAAGGTTTGTTTATATTTGCTTCAGCACCCTTTTGTTTAGGTGTTTGTGGCAGTGACCTTTTAGTATTGATAGCGCAGTGCTGGCCAAATAGTCCCTAATAAATAATTGAGCACCTTCTGAGGAGAGAGCCACTTTTTGGAGAGGATGGTCCTGCATCAGCCAGGCCCACCTGCTTAAATATCCACAGCTTTGAGGGGGAAAGGGAGCCGCAAAGACCTATTTGTGGATTATGGACCAGACTTTTTCTTCTTTTTTATTACATTTGCTTGATTTACAAGGGGGTTGATTTTAATATTTTTATTATAGTAAAATACACCAACATACAACTGACCAATTTAACCATTTTTAAGTGTATAATTCATCAGCATTAAATACATTCAAAATGGGTAGCCATCATCACTATTTCTCCAAATTTTTTATCGTCCCAAACAAAAACTTTGTACTCATTAAACACTAACTTCCTATCCTGCTCCTCCTCAACCCATGGAAATTTTTAGTCTACCCCTTTGTCTTTAAATTTGCCCATTCTAGGTATTTCATGTAAGTGGAGACATGCAATATTCACCTTTCTGGGTCACATATGTTTTGGCATGAATCAGCACTTCATAAACATGAGGCTGACTTTTAGTATTTTCTTTCATTTGCCTCACACACAGATAAGAATTATTAAAGGAAAAATGGAAAATATTTTAGTATCAAACCTAAAATCTCATAGAAAGTATACTCTTTTGAAACTAAAAGAGTCTCAGATGCTTTGGAGTTCACAAAGCTAAAAGGTATTTAAAAGAAATTTCTAAAAAAGAATAATGGGTTCAGTCCAATGAATGTTTCAAAGGCAAAAGAACTGGTGATCTAGATTTGTGTTAGAATAAAGACCAGAAGAATATCATGTGCATGTAATCATTATCATCATTTTTATGCTTCTGTAATTAATTTTCAGCCTGGAGTTAACTCTACAGAAGTTGAACAAACATTTAATTGAAGGATATGAGAATATATGGAACAAACTATGGTAATACATGAGGATGATCATGTTGACCAGATATTCTATTTGTTTCTGATTTTTGGTTTTCTGAGTACTCAGGTCTAAAGCATTTACCACCTCATAACATTCTAGCCTAATCTCTGAAGTCCTAGAAGCTTTGGGGGAGAAGTGTGGATATAGAGGAACTGCCACGCAAGTCAGATCCTCCTGTTCTTCCCATCCCTGGGCCCTCAGGATTATAAGCACAGGACCTGGTGCCAGTCAGGTGAGGTATGAATAGATGAATACTAGAGGATCTGAGAAGGTGAGGGACCTAGCAGGGTCATCTGCATGGAGCAATCTGGAACATGCTGACCTTTCTACCAAAGCACGTGGAAGATACCTTACCACTAACAGAGGACACCTTGATACTTGGGCACAGTGATGCAAAGGGGCATATCTGGAACTTCACCTCCTTCTGGTGTGTTCATCAACTCCCCAGGGCTGAATTATGCGATTCCTAAAACTTTTCGTTCTCAGAGATTTAGTTGGTCTCTACCTGAGGAATTTGACAAGCCTATTGAGAATGATGGTAGTACTGAAGATGATGGTATGGCAGTGGTGATGGTGATAATGATGACAGTGATAATAATGTTGAGGATTAGGATCATGGTGAAGATGATGATAATGATGATGATGAGGGTGATGAGATAGTGATACAAATACCAATACAAATTCAATTTATTGAATTCCTACCACATGCTAAATACTACAGGAGTTCACTCTCCTGTAGTATTTATCACTCTCACAGTAGAAAATTATAACTCCCCCTGAATGAGGACGTGGATCAGAGAGAAAAAACAAAAGAAAACAAAAACAGAGCAACCAGCTCAAAAGTGATAAAACTGGTTGACAGATCTTACTTGCTTCCTCTGAAACGTTTACTCTTTCCAGTGTTTGATTCTGGTTACTAGAAAGACCTGACTCCTAGCCTTTTCCTTTTCTTTATAAAGCTCAAGAGTTCTAAGAGGCACAGATTTTACTATCTCAAACTCTGTTTGACCTATTATATAACAGAATTATACCCTTTCCTCCAATGCATTCTCTCAGGGGCTATTGAGTTTAAGAGGAGAGTTAGAGCTGCAAGTATAAATATTGTGGATTATTAACACAGTTTGAAGTAGAGGAAATTTTTCTTCTCTCAGCTCATACAAGGCCTGTCCAGAAAGTATCCAGCTGTGCCCTATGAAAACTAGAGATATTTGTTGAAAAAGACACAAAATACAACAAACATTTTACATAAGACAACAATACCTCAGCCCCCTTCAGAGTAGGCATTTTGGCACCTGGCATAGTTCTCCCAATCCCCAATCAGCTGCTCCAGAATCTTATATTTTTTCATATTTTCCTGAGTTTCATTGATGGTCTGAAATCTCTTCCTTTTCAAAGGTGATTTTAGTTTTGGGAAAAGCCAGAAGTCAGAGGATGCCAAATCTGGTGTGCAGGAGGACTGAGTCACCTGGGTGATTTGATGTTTTACTGAAACACTGCACAAGACATGATGCATGAGTAGATGTGTTGTCTGCATGAAGCTGCCCATCACCAGTTGCCCATAGCATTAGCCTTCTGAATCATCTAGATAGTAGCTTCCATGGAGGAATGTTCAAGCTTAACACAAAATTTGATGCAGACTCATTGCTCTGTTCACTCGGTCATTTTGAATGTGATAGCCACACAGTCCACATGCTAACTCAGCAGTGTCTACTGCCCTCACTGACTAGTACAGTGAAGTCATCATTGCTCAAACATGCACATTCCAGAGTACTCTCCTTGGCTGTCAGGTTAGATCACACAAGTCATTCTCAAAATATTAACAATGGCTGGACTTTTTCTAGACAGACCTCTTATACGTATATAAACACATATACCCATGCACACATCTTTTTGTGTTTTTTTTTCTCCGTAATTCCACATGCTATAAAAGGCCTTGATTTTGTTAATTGCTGAGGTGAGTCTGGGTAGTAGGCCTTGCACGAGCCTATGAAGCTGTGTACTCCAAGTATTGTAATTGATGAGCCCCAGCCATGGGGACTCACTAAACTCCAAGCAAGATTGCAATAGCACTCTTTTCCTGACCATGACCTGGGCCAAGTTAGAGTTCTTCCAAGGAGCTTCATTTTGAGGGGCTTTCAGGAGCCAGCCCCTGACTAGCCACCCACCACATGTCAAACTAACTCAGAAACAGACCCTAGAATTGTCCTGGCAATATTGGGTGGTGAGGTTACATTCCTTCAATGCCACGCTATTGTTGTCCCTGCATATGCCTTTTCCCCTGGAAACCACTCAGGTGTAATTATTTATATGAAAAGAGCCAGAAAAGTAAATGTGTTGGTTAGTTGATGATTACCATTCTATTAACAGACAAAGCAGTGTGAACAAATACACATGCAGGGTACCTTACACATATATGTTTTGATTACTTGAATCTGAATTTTGATTCTGTTTACCATGAATTTATTCTATTCATTGGGGAGAGTATGTCAAAGTAATAAAGTAACATACTGCTGCACAGCCGGGCAGTGTGATCTGTGGTCTGGGGAAGACAGCTGGAACAGTAATGCCACACAGCTGGAATGAGGGCCTGAGGAGCATTCGCACTAACATGCACCCATTCTGGGGACATTCATCCCAGGTAAAAGCATGCACTGTGCCTTCAGCTTCTAACAGCAACTTGAATTGTTCATGTTTGGATTTAATTTGCGCCTGTGATGCATTTTATTAGAAATATTTTAATCTTCCATGGTAGATCAATCAGCATGAAGTTAATTGGCCAAAAAAATGCTAATGATCGGTTATTCCCACTTGTTATTTTGCATATTAAGAACTCAGTGAATTGAAAAGCTATGCAAGAGGCATTATTATTAATGAGAATACATTTAGTAGTAAAATATGGCCAATCTGATTTGCAATACATATCACCTTACCATGTCATCAACAAATATTCATTAAGAGCTCGAAAAAAACCCACTCTTTCCTTCAGATAACGTATAAGAATGCTGTATTCTCCAAACAAAGGTGAAACATAGAGAAGTAAAAATTTCCCATGAGCACTCAGAAAAGAATGAGAAAATTGAGTTTAATGATGGAGGATTATAAGCAAGCCTGTGTCTGGAAGAGAAAAAGTGCAAGCATAAAGATTGCCTTGTGTTGGAAAGAAATTTGTTATTGCCCTGACGAGATTAACCACGGTAATTGGCACCGTTTTTTTTTTTTTTTTTTTTTTCTTTTTTCTTTTTTTTTAACATATTGCACAGCCCTGTAGAGGCGGTGGTAATGAATAATGTGCACTTAGCCGCACCATTGGTCATTCCCGTCTGATCACAGCCACCTCCCCCATCCAGGAAGATAAATGTGATTTAAATTAATAGCCAGTCCTAAATAACTCCTCAGCTGGTAAACGGTGCATTTATCAGGCGCAGACAGGCAGTGTCCTTTGATTCATGGTCCCCCCCTTACAATGTGAAGGGTGCGTACAAAAATTGTTATTACTTTTTAATAAAGTGTAGCAGTCAGTCCTCAGTCATTTATCAGAAAGGGTGGCATTCTGACAAACACAAATATCTTAGCAGAGGATGAATGAGAGGGATAAAGAACACATTTCTCAACAAAAATAATCACTGCCTAAATAATCTCATAAAAGTCAGTTTTTAAGTACCTTGAAATAAATGTATCCAGAAAAATACAGGCCTCGTGCGTTGTGGAACTAAAAAAACTAAACAAACTATTTTCATATTCACCTTTGCAGAGAAGAAAATTCTTGTTATTGTCATCAACGCTGAACAACAATATGGATTCAACTGTATGTCGAACCACTTTAAAGAGAAGTGCCCACCAGCTCCCTGGGCGGACAGAACAGAGCAGAAATTGGCTTGTGACCAGCAGACATATGCAAATACCAACAAAGCAAGCGCCTTAACAACCGGCCACACCTCTTACTATGGTTTTCAACACTGAAACTCATCTGTTGTTGCTTTTAATTTCCCCCTGATATGTTTTTCAGGACAGAGAAGCCCACGTCTTTGGATCTTGATTTATTTTGTGACTCACTGCCCGTGCTTTGCGAAATACACTTACAATTACCCACATCATTAGATTGGTCAGCAAAAATTACAAAGGAGGCTCAAAGCCTGGTCTCTGCTGAGATCCTTTCTCTCTTAATTAAATAACGAGTAAAACCTCGCCAGTGTCAGCAGGTCATCCTTTCAAAGATATTGGGAAGGTTCAGAGGGCTATGGAGTGCAGATCCCTCCTCAGTAATTTCCTTTGTGCTTCTGGAGAAGAGGCAGCGGTGGCGATCCCCTTTAGTCACACTTAACCAGGTTGGCAGAGCCTCGGCCTGATCGACCTTTGTAGGACACACAGCAGCCATAACCAAGGAGTTCAGAGCCTCAGAAAGGCTTGGGAGCAGGATGTTCTTTGCAATTTGCAGCGCTTCAGCTATGATACAGTTTTTAATCCTCACCAAAGTGTGACTGCAGTGAATGGACATTTCTTGAAGGGCTGGCTGCAAATCAATTTAACTCTTAAGAGGCGCCAATGCCAGTCTCTCTCCCTCCCACAGTTTTTCCTCCTTCTTTTCCTAAACCAGCCTAGTTATGAAGAAGGATTTTATACTTGAGATTTTAATTCCTTAGCAATATTGATATGCATTCTAGATGAATTGATATGTGTTGAACGTGAAAAGTGGAGCAGAGAGAGAACACTCTTTAAGTGCTCATATTATTATTACCTTACCCTGATGCACTCATGCGCCATTCTCTGTATGGAAGTAGAGAGAAAGAGTATGCAGATGAAATAAACAAAAGTAAACATGTGTGAGGAAGGGCATCACATCCTTCAGAGCTCTGGGTGTTGTAAAATAACACTCCTCTGGCTGATGTCAACATAGCCTTAACCATGAAGGCTTATTGACTTGAGGGGTGTTTCCACTTCCACGGGTGCTTATTTGGCTGAAGACTGTAGCTTTATTCTCGACAAAAGGTCAGTCAATTTTGCCTGTGGGCATTTTATCTCTGGTCATTTGACTACCCTAGGAATTTCAGGTCAACAAATTTAAACTCACAACAGGAAAGAAATTCTAAGGTTGGCCTTATAAGTCATCAGAATGAAAATCTGTATTTTACTGAAAATGGCCGAAGTAACATAGTATGGCATATACTCCTTGCCTCTATCCCATTTCACAAAAAAATGAGTAAAGAATGAGTAAAAATGAGTAACTCTTTGGTCAACCCTACAACCACGGGAGAACATAGGTAGCTTTTTTTGATGTGAGTGTTTCTGGGAAATCCAGGTATAGTCAGTTTCCTGTTAGTCAGGTCAGTGCCTGTCCTGGATTTTCAGAAACTGTCTCCTTTAAGATGTGCTATTGGATTGTTGGATCAGGCACGCTGGGCAACGTGTTCTGACATTGCTGTGAAAGAATATGGTTCTCCGCTATTCAACTAATAGGATTTTTAAGGGAAATGGTTTCTGTGGAGAAAAATAAGGGCTTGCTTCTGGCATCTTCGAGCTATGTTCAACTTCTCTTTTCAAAATCCACTTCATCCTGCTTGTCATTCAAAATATTTTTCAGACTATAGATTCCTGTTTTAATTTTTACATCAAGAAACCACCGAGATCCGGTTGGTCTGTCACCTGGAAAGGAGGTGGCAGGAAGGAGTCGGCATCTGTCAAGAAGCGTGCCTGGTTTCTCTCCTCAGGCTCAGTAATGTAGGGCTTAAAGGTGGGCACTATTTCCTTGTGCCTTTTCGTCTGGCCCTCCGGGCTAGATGCAGTGACCCCCTCATTTAGTTTCCAGTAAAGAAAGAACAGGGTGCCCCAGTCCACCAGCACTTGCCTCACACTCAGGTAATAGTCAATCCATTAACCTTTGCTGCCCGCTGACCTGCCAGCCTGGTGCCTCGTCGTCCGCGCTATAATACGGTCCCCTGAATAGCGGCTGGCCGCGCGAAGGGAGAGCAGTGACTGGCGACTCGCCGGGCCCCGCGGTAATAGGCTCCCGTGCCTGGTCCCCTACCTCTTGCTTCGCTGCAGTGTCAGCCCCCATTCCTCTCTCTCTCTCCTCTCTTTCTTTTTCTTTTTTTTTTTTTTAGAAGCTAATCTAAAAAGAGCTGCAGAGGCAGAGGTCATGTTAAACTGTAGCGCAAATGTTACTCCTCGATTATCTGGCTGGGGTAAATGTCAACTGCTTCGGGCTAAAGCAATTGGGGTGCGAATGTGAGGTGGCTACAAAGCGGGAGAGGCAGGGTCGGGATCCAAGCTCCACGCAGAAGAGCACCTGCTTCTCCCACCTCCCTCCCACCGTGGCTGGCCCGGCGGTGCACTTTTTCTTCACCTGAACTTGTCCCCCATATGCACGGGTCTCCAATCGCCTCCGGTGCGGGGAGGCTCGCCTCTGAATGTCACGCAGCTGCCAGGACGAGGGGGAGAACCCTTAAAAACTACAGCCGTGTGAGCACCCCCATACACACACAGACACACACCCAGCACATATTCCACACATATCTCATACAATTGCACAGGTGTGCACACTCCCATACACATGCATACACACAGATGCTTTCGCATACTGTGATTTCACACGGCAAGCTGAATATGCCTTACAGACAGACTGAACTTGTTACGCAAGCTACAACCTTTATTATTTTATATAGGACATGTCTTTGAGCCCTGACAGCCAGCTAGGAACAAGAGGCAAGGAGAATGAGAAGGAAATAGCTCCTCTCTTTGGTGACAGAGATAAAATCTAGCTCCCTGGTCACTTGTCCCTGAGGCTGGTGTCTCTGCAGCACCACTGACCCCTCTCATTGGACTAGAGTTGGTTAAGAGCAAGACTGTTTTCCTTAGTGAATAAAGCCAACCAGCTTTCAATCTGGGGTTGCCCATAACCCCAAAGCCCAAGATTCTAAGGTTCCATAAGGAGAGGTCACAGAACCCCCCATCTAGCTAGATGCCAGCAGTCAAAGGCTGAGGCAGGAGCAGGAAGCTTTCAGGAACGCAGGTCCCCACTCTACTGGGGAGGAAATCCTGGACAGTCCTGTTATGGACATAGATTTCACTTTCGCTTTAGCTTTTTCTAACCCACCCCCACGCACCTCTGTTTTTTGGTCCAGTTCACCAGAAGACAGAAGAATCCTATTATCATCTAATTTTAGGTGAAGGGATCCAATTATTTACGTATTCATAATTTAAAGCCAGGCAGTGGCAGGTCACTTTCTGTCAAGATGACAGACTATAAATAGTACAAACTCCCTGCTTATCCAGGCAGTGGGGAGAGGACATGGCTGTGAGCAGGGGCAGGGCCAGGCTCCCTGGGAGCCCGCTGCCATATGTGCCCCGGGAACGCATTTAGACACCTTGGTTCTATCCCTCATTGATCACCTTCTCGTGGCACTTGTACAGAGACACAGGAGAGTCCTGGTGGGATGGTCAGGCCTGAGGAAGATGGCTATCCCAGCGTGGGAGGCCGAAACACCTGGGCACAACCCTGTGTGGCTTCTATGAACCCCCGGGGCTCTCACCCACCCCTCCAATACGTCTGAGACACTGAGGAACACACCTGCAAACCACATCCGGCACCATCCTTCTTTGTTTGGTGTGGTGTGACTTCTGGATCTAGTGACATCAGAGCAAAGTGTTCACACTAGTGCTTCTCAGACTGTGAAGTGCGGCTAGGGTGCTGCAGTGTGTGTGTGTGTGTGTGTGTGTGTGTGTGTGTGTGTGCACGCATGTGCAGGGGGGAGGTGGTAATTTCTAGCTGATGTGTGCAAACGGCTTTATGAAATAGGATAAAAATGAACCCTTAATAAGAGGAAATTTTAAGTCATAAAATCCCATGCTCACTATTAGCTTGTTATTAGATTCAACCCACATCAAATCACTCTGTCCAACTAACAAAAACTTATTCTCCATGTCTCTACTCACCACCTCATGAGCCAAGAACGGTTTTCAGAAGCATTTGCTCCCTGGGTCGATGTGAAAGCACTTGAGGAAGACTGGCTTCCTGTCCAGTCACCTAGGAGAGAGAAACACAACCTGTGGTCCTGGCTGGGAAGAATGACCATCAGTTAAACCTTTGGCTCATTAAGCCTGTCCTGTGTCAGCTGTGCCAAAGAAGAGTTGCTGTTTAACCTCTAGAAATAATGAGACAGTATTTCACAACTCCAATATGACAGACACCGCACCTCTCCAAAGAGAGTCCACAAGGAGTGGCAGAGCCGAGCTGCTCTCCCAGGAGCGTGTCCCCAGTTCCAGGTAGCAGCCCTCCTGGAGGACAGGATGCATGGCGAGCTGCATCCCAGACGCCAGGCTCTACAGGTGGACACCTGGTCAGCCCTGATGTAAACAGGCCAGGTTTACCTAGGGTTAAAAAAAAAGGTAAGCTCTTTCAGGGCTTTCCTTTTTGTTTTTTTAGAATAGAGAAATTAAATATACACACAATTTATTTTTAGAAACAGCAAAATAAATATGGATTCAATGCAAATTGATGATTTATATTTTCCCCTGTTCCAATGAAAATTAGATATTTGAGCACTGAAACATAGAGAGATGATTTAATTCTCACTCTTTCAAAAGTTTAATTTTATTTTAATTTTAAAATAATAAATTAAAATGTTATCATGCATTGATATAACATCTTTCTTCAAGGAAATTCCATGCATTCATTAAAGAGGGGGAAAATAAGGCTTTGTTAGCATCCTGGGACAGATTTTGGTGAGAACACTGCAAATAAATTATTTCATGTAGTAATTAGCATAAAGGGCACTGCCCGGGGACATGAACTATTTTAAAGCATTATTTATGTTGATCTCTTTCAAACAGTACTTTGCAAATATTTATGAAATCCCCATCACTGCTGCTTCTTTTTATCTTTCCACTCACCCAGCCCTGTTACAACCTAATTGAAATACAATAATTATAAATGGGCTTAGTTCCTCAATTTAATTTCCTTGCAAGCAATGCCATTTATTTTTCTTTGGCTTTGTTAACATGCTTTAATTAAAAGATTTAACAAAGCTAAGGAAACAAGATGTTATGGGGGGCATCGCACCCTGGATTCCTTCCACAAAATGACACTGTGTGGCTGTGTCCAAGTTCACCTCCTGAAGGGCAGGAAGCGCATCGCTCACTTCCCCGTGGAGAAAGCTGTTCCTTATGAGCCCAGGTGTGAAAAGCACTGAAGAGTCCCAGGAGCAGGACCAGCACAGAGCCCAGGAGAAGGGGCCCCAGAGCCCCTGTATGTAGCCAAGGCTAACACATCCACACTGGTGTCCTTGGGCACATAGGCTATTCCATCAAGCCTCCATTTCCTTATTTTCCAAATAGGACGATGATATCTACACCACAAAGCTAGGGTGAGTAATGATTGTACTATTCTGGTAAAGCTCTCCCTGAACATAATTATTTGGTCCAAGCTGGTCCTTGAATAGCAAATGGGCCCCCCAAATTTAGATTAAAAATGACTTTAAAAAATGAAATGGCAAATATATTTTAATAATGGTAATTTTTAAATTCTGGACAAAATACTTCTATATTTCTTCTGGTAATAGCAAATAGTCCAAAACATTTTAAATGGACTTGTGAGATATCTTGTTCAATCACAAAAACCCTGTTGCAGATCTTGATACCAAGGTGCACTGCTAGATCTGCTTTGCTTAGGTTTTAAAATCAGTTTAGAGACACTCTCGTCCACCAAGAAGAAGCAACACTGATGTTCAACAACTATCAGATGGTACAGAAATGGTAGTCTTTTCACTGGTATTTTACTGCAAACTGTGACTTATTATCATGACTGAGGAACACTTCTTGGTGGAGGTTGAGCTTGAATTGAGTTCTGAAGGATGATCCAAGTCAGGTAAGTAGATGTGACTGGCAAGTGGGATTTCCCCGGGAACTTTTGGAGCTGGTGTGGGCACCTGCCTGTCCATGTGTTGCCAAAAATGAGGATCAAAGGCAAACAAAAGAGCTGGGGCCTCTAGGGCCTCCCTGTGCTCTGTTAATATGTTCAGATAAATACTGTCCTTCCCTTGCTCTGTGGATAACTCATAATTATACATGACCTTCAGGATAAAAAATTTCACAGTTTTAGAAAAAACTATCTAATGATTACCTTGATTTTTAAAATGCCAATGCTAATAATGTTCTACTGACATAGTAGGAAGACTGAGGTGCTGGTGTTCTCCCCAAGTCTCGCTTAAAGTGATGTCGACCTCATTATTTTAAGTGGATATAATATGGTCACCATGATTGAGCACTCTTCCTTCCGTGAATCAGAAGACAAAGAACTTATAGTTGCTAAAGAACTCATGACACAAAGAAGGAAGAAAGTGACAGTGCTTCTATTATTCAACAATGTGGACAGAGTGAAGCCAAAAGAAAAGACAATTACATATGAAAGACATATCATCCTATCTGGAATCTACATTCAACACAGAAAATTTTCTGAAACATGCCATCCCCTTAGAGCTTTTCATTTCTAAAACACCTGAGGCTTTTTGTGAAAAATGGCAATTAACTTATTGTGTTTATTTTTAACAATTTAAAGGTCCCTGATGCACTTTTTTGGGTATCTTCTAACATTGTTATATACTTTCTATTATGAGTAGATATGATATTATTTCTCTATTTCTATGCTACCCAATAAAGTAATCCACCATATTTTGGGTATGGATATTACTCTTTTATAAAGTTATATTTTGCCTTGGCTGGTGTGGCTCAGTGGATTGAATGGTGGCTTGCAAACCAAAGGGTCATGGGTTCTATTCCCAGTCGGGGCACATGCCTGGGTTACAGGCCAGGACCCCAGTTGGGGTAATGTGAGAGGCAACCACACATTGATGTTTCCCTCTCTCCCTCCCTTTCTCTCTCTCTAAAAATAAATAAAACATTTTAAAACTTTCATTTAAAATAATAAAAGAAAATAAGATTATATTTTATTGATTGTGCTTTTACATTTGTCCTGATTTTTGCCTCTTTGTCCCCGTTCATCCAGCACCCCTCACTCTTTCAGGCAACCCTACACCATTGCTCATGTCCATGGGTCATGTGTATAAGTTCTTATGCTACTCCATTTCCTGTATTGTACTTCACATCCCATGCCTATTCTGAAACTACCTATTTGTACTTCTTAATTTCCTCATCTCTTCATGCATTTATGCATTCATGCCTTCCTCCCAATCTGGTCACCATCAAAATGTTCTCCATATCCATAGTTCTGTCTCTGTTATTCTTGTTTGCTTAGTTTGTTTTTTAAATTCAATTGTTGATAGTTATGTAATATTTGCCTTTAGATTTTTCTTGTGTGGGAAGATCTTTATCTGCCTTTTGATTCTAAGTGATAGCTTTGCTGGGTAGAGAAATCTTGGCTGTAGGTCCCTGCTTTTCATGACTTTGAATATTTTTTGCCAATCCTTTGTAGCCTAAAAAGTTTCTTTTGAAAAATCAGCTCATAGTCTTATGGGAACTCCTCTGTAGGTAACTAACTTCTTTTCTCTTGCTGCTTTTAAGATTATCTCTTTATTTTTAAACTTTGGCATTTTAATTATGATGTGTCTTGGAATGGGCCTCTTTGCATCCATCTTATTTGGAACTTTGTGCTTCCTGGGCTTGCATTTCTATTTCCTTCACCAAATTAGGGAAGTTTTCTGTCATTTATTCAAAGAGATTTCCAATTTCTTGCTTTCTTTTCTCCTTCTGGCACCCCTATGATGTGAATGTTGAACCTCTTGAAGTTGTCCCAGAGGCTGCTTAGACTATCCTCATTTTGGGGGATTCTCTTTTCTTCTTGTTGTTCTGATTGGTTGTGTTTTGTTTTGTTTTGTTTTTTTTCTTCCTTATATTCCAAGTCACTGATTTGATTCCCAGCTTCATTCACTCTACTATTATTTCCCTGTAAATTGTTCTTTATTTCAATTACTGTATCCTTTGTTTCTGACTGGATCTTTTTTATGCTGCTGAGGTCCTAAGTTCTGTGAGCATCTTCATAACCAGTGTTTTGAACTCTGTATTTGATAGATTGCTCATCTCCATTTTGTTTTGTTCTCTTTCTGGGGTTCTGTTCTGTTCTTTCATTTGGGCCCTATTTCTTTGTCTCCTCACTTTGACAACTCCTCTCTGTTTTTTCTACATATTAGGTAGGGCTGCTATATCTCCCTGGCTTAGTAGCATGGCCTAATGTAGTCCTACAGGATCCAGTGGCATAGTTTCCCCTATTACCCAAGCTGGGTGCTCAAGGTGTGACTTTCATATGGGCTATGCACTCTCCTTTTATAGTTGAATCTTGGTTGCTATTGGCAGATCAATGGGCGGTATTTACTCAGGCCTGTTAGCTGCAGGACTGTCTGGGACCACTCACCGCCAACCTCTGCCATCTGTGGAGGATCAGCTGCACAGGGGTAGCATGGTGATGCCCTGATGTGGTCCATAGCTGTCCACTGGCTATGCTGGCCCTGGGGTTTCCCGAGTAGTACATGCCAAGGTCAGCCCCACCTATGTTTGCCCTGGGCCAACCTGCCTGAGCTAAAGAGCAATCCGAGATGGCTGCTACTTATGCTGGGCTTGGAGATCCCCAGGTGATGCCAAACTGTAAATCTAGTCTAGCTGCTGCTAGTGCTGGGCCTGAGGCTCTCTAAGGCAGCTGTTGCTTGTTTGAGAAAATTTAGGAAGTTGTGCAGCCTGGGCCACGACCAGCCATTCATATGGAAAAGCAGCTTAGGTGAAACTATGAGTTGTGTGAGGTGGAGTCAATCAAGGCAGGTCAAACAATGTTAGCCAGGTTGATGGAGTCTTAGATTCAGTGCCAACTTGCCAGCTTGCCAGCTCTGTGGCTCTGTGGGGGAAAGAGCTTAGAAAAGGGACAATAGCTTCTGGTTGCTTTAATGCCAGACACTTCACTTCCTCCCAATATGCCACTGGTGCTTTTCAAGCCACTGCCCTGGGCTGGAGCTCAGAGGGAGTGAGCCTGAGTAAGTCCGTGTGTGGGTTCTTTTAGAGGAACCACTTGGGATTCTAGCAGTTTCTCCCACCAACTCTATTCCCTCTGGGTTTTGCTGCCAGAAGTTGTGGGGATTTATCTTCCTGGCACTGGAACCCTGGACTGGGGGATGTGGTATGGGGCTGAAACTCCTCACTCCCTAGATACCAATCCCTAATTTTCGCCCACAACACATGAGTGTGGGACCAGCTGGTTCCTTATCTGTGCTCCTTCTACCAGTCTGGATGGATGTGGTTTCTTTAATTCCATAGTTGTCAGACTTCCATTCGACTTGATTTCTGAAGGTTCTGAGTGATGGATATCCTAGTTGTAATTTTGATGTAGTTGTGCAAAGAGGTGAGCCATGTCTGCCTATGCTGCCATCTTGACCAGAAGTCCAGATGTTGCCTTTTATTCTTTTTCTTCCCATGGGCTCAAAACAAAACAAATCAAAACAAAAATCTGATGGAAAAATGATGGAAAAAAATGGAAATCTGATGGAAAAAAATTAACTCTAGTTTCATTAATTCACCAAATATTTATTGAGATATGTTTGAGGGTGCTGAGTTTCAAAGGAATGGCTGGGAGAGGCCAATGCTGGGAGGTAGAAACATCCAACAGCCCAGCAGTTCAGTGCTTATAGGATGGCCAGAGAGATGCTGAAGAGGAAATAAAAACTCAACAGTAAATTTTAGTAGAGAAATGGGATGTTTCTCTTAAGAAAAGAAAAAAGTTGACCTGAAACCCATTTGTTTAGGAAATTGAAAAAAAAGACAATGCTATTGATAGAATGAAACAATTGGTTAATATTACAGATGTTCTATTAAATATATTAAATCCATTCATTTAAGGACTGTTTTGGAAATAACATATAGAATCTTTCTAAAATAGTCTTTAAATGAGTGAATTTAATATATATATATATATAGAGAGAGAGAGAGAGAGAGAGCGAGAGAGAGAGAAATATATATATATATATATCTATATAAAGAGAGAGAGAGAGAGACAGAGAGAGATACCCATATATATAGAAAAAGAGAGATACAGATATATATCTATATCTCTATATTTGTATCTATCTAGTGATATATGATCCAGAAAAAAGCAAGAAAAAGAAAATAGGAAAACAAAAAACAGGAAAAGGAACAAAAATAATAATAAAATGGCCAATGTACATGTAATTGTTTTGATAATTACATTAAATGTAAATAGTCTAAAAGGCAGAGATTATTAAGTTGCACTTAACTTAAAAAGACTCAATTATATACTATTTTAAGAAATATGCTCTAATAATAAAACACTATAGATGTAACAAAAAATGTTTTATAAAAAGTTGTATTTTAATGCTGATCAAAATAAATCTGGGGTGACTACATTAATATTGAGACTTGAAAGAAGGAACATTATCAAGGATAAAGAGAGACATTACATAATGATAAAGAGGTCAGTTCAAGAAAACATAACAACTCTTTATGTATCTGCCCCTAACAACAGAGATTTAAAATACATAAAGTAAAAACTGATAGATTTATAAGAAGAAATCAACAGATCCAAAATTATAAACTGAAAAGAAATAGGCAACTCAAACTGTAAGCCTGAGAGACAGAGCAAGGATAAAGATCGATATTTCCATACTGTCAATGCATAATGTAGAAGCTGCTCTGAATGAACAGCCTCCCCAAAGTAACACAGGGCAATTGGCTAGGACAGTTAAAAACACTAAGGAATTCTCCCTGAGGCCTGGAGACAGGGTGAGGATGAGTCCTTTTCTTTTCTTAACTTTACAATTGTCTTTTACTTATTATGATAATTTTCACAGTCACATACGCTATGTGCCTGTGTAGCATATATATTGTGCAGCTTTAATGGTTATCAACATTTGCCAACCTTGTTTCATCTATTTCCCAAGGGGGATGTCTCAAAGTGTCACTGAAAAAAGTTGGTCCAACTCACCCCAATTCTTCCTCCACACAATTGTGTGGAGGGTGCATCTCGTGGGCTCTCTGCTCAGTGAGAACTAGGCCTCCTAGAATGGTGAGATAAATGGGAGCACTTACCCACTGGCAGACAGGCCAACTAGTCACCAGGGACCCAGAGCCCATGGCAGGCTCCTCAGTCCAGGCATAGTACTACTGTCGTACCACTGATTTTTTTTTTTTTTGGCTTCAGAATTTTATTTTAAAGGTAATACAGGGCCTGATTATGAGGCTATTGCAAGCCTGGAAAATCTATCAGATGCATGAGATAAAAGAGAAAATTGAAAAGACAAAAGTAAATACATTTTCTATTTGTAAAACCATTCAGTTAACCATTAGCTAACTAGTAAACAGGTATAGTCAGGACTAAGACTGTTTACTTACCCACCCCCCACCCCAATATCCTGCACCCAAAACTGCAGAGAGTTTCTGGGAAAAAGGCCATTTTCAATGAAAGAGCAACCTCTTCCTGATCTTTTGGTTGCCTGTTTGCATGTTTTGGGGGCAAATTCACCAGTGATTTGGGGGCTTCTCCAGTGCTTACCCTTGAACCAGCCCCAGGTCCAGACGCAGTCTCATGGAGAGAAGACAGGAAGATCAGGTGTGCATCCCACAAAGAAAAATGCCTTTATTTTAAGGGAACATCCTGTAGTTTGAGGTCATGTTTTTTCTCCATTTCTGCTACTAGAATGCTGGTTATTTATACCCAGTTATTATCATCAGATAGAAAAAAATAATAACAAACTTATCTTGAACTTCAAACAGGCTTTAATATCTTATTTGTTGAGGAAATCTCAAAGTATATGAACCATTAATTTGGAAAAAAAAAAAAAAAAAACAGAAGTAGCCATTAATGAATCAAGAATATCAACCCTACAGGGTTAATGAAAGCAATTTCCCTGAAACTGCATATCTCATGTCTTCATGACATTATGTCTTGGATGTGTCCACCTCACCCATAGTCACACTTTACCATGTGAGACACACCATCACAGGACACCAGTCAATGAGATTCCATCTTTGCTTTTGTGGGTCATTGTCCAGATTCCCAGTTTTCCCTCTGCTCCAGGTATCCTGTGAGTGAGGGTCTCTCCCAGACTCATGAAATTGTTCATCGTGTTCAGAATTGGCCATCATCACAATGAACAGTTATACTGAGAAGCAAGAAGTGATTTGAAATTTAAATGAAAAGAAAGGAAAAGTCTTGCAAATCAAGAGAAATAAAAACCCTTCCTACCAGGAATAAAGTTGGTAATTTTATCCAACGACTTTCTTCTGCAGGTATGACAACCCTACATAGGTTCCCTCACCTCCTCACAGTGTTTGTGCATTTCAACTGTCAGTCTACACGGAACATCCAGAGCTTTTGGGGGAGGGCCTTGTGCTTTTGGAAAAGAACAACACCTGCCATGCTGTGCTCCTGAGGTGAACTGTGGTCACCCACTATAGCCCTGAAGTTGGTCAGGGCCTTGTGAAATGCAGGCAGCAGAGCTTAAGGGCAAGAAGGGAAGAAGCAGCAAATAGCTTGAGGAAGGCTGGGCAAACACTGTGCCAACTGGCAATGGGTTTGTAACCAAGGTGACTGATGGACAGGAGGGTCTCAAGATCCTTCACAGACCTTCCGCCCCAGAACTCACAGCAGTGGATGACTCATGCCTGCTTGTGTGTGACACATTCCCTGCCAGCAGCCTGACAGGGACTGTGGGCTACCTGGAACCTCTCATTCCTTTACTGCCTGTGTTTCTCCTGGTATACCTGGCCCCAGGGATCTGGACTCTGCCAAGCAGGGAACAAGGACCAGCCTATAAACAGAAGAAACTATGGCCATGCACAGCCATATGGACAGGCTACTAGCAGGACACCATCATCAGAGGGCCCAGACTAAATACTTCTAGTCCATTTGACTTATATAATTTGGTTCAAAGGCAATACGGAGGCCCTGAATATTCACAATGAGCATCTTTTGCAAATCCTGCTTGTACAAGTCACATTGATAACTGAAGCTACCTTCGACTGCCTTTATCTTCTGCTGAGATAAAAATAAAATGAAAAAAGTTTAAATGGTTTTTTTGTCATTGAAATGGTGCACACTCTGTTGATCTTAGAGTTTTGGAGGCTGAACCCATTCTCTGTTTCCTCGTCTCCTTGTAAGTCCTCACTCTCTTGTCCCACAGTGTCCCATGTGCGTGCTTTGTCCTTGTTGGATCATTCTGAGAGTGTGAAGTGACTTTGTAGGTGGAAATGTTCCTAAGAGTTTAGTCCCCGCAGTAAAAGTCTAAAACAATGCCTTCCAAAAAGACACTGAAACACCAATTCTTACCACATCTTTGTTAACCCCTCTTGTTTTGAATCATCTTATTGGCTCAGGGGTTAACCTAGAAAACAAGAATATCCATCTTATAGGGTTATAGTGAAATTCAGGCTAACTTAACAACCCACCAAAATCAACCACCTACTAAATTATTGGAAGCTAGTTGTGAACTTTAAGATGCTAACAAATATTCATGCTTTTTATTTTCTTAGGAACAGGAGTCACACAGAGGAATTTGCTGTGCATTAATACAAGCAGAAATCCACATGTCCAAACTGAAAATCCATGGTCCTTGGCCTTTCCTTGGGAGTCACCCAAGGAAGGTATATGTACCTTCCTTTTCAAAGGCTTTATTCATTTATTTTTAGAGAGATGGAAAGGAAGGGACAAAGGGAGAGAAACATTGCTGTGCAAGAGGAACATCGTTCAGATAGATCAGTTGCCCCTCGCACACTTCCAAGTGTCAGGTCTGGTAAGCAGGCACAGAAAGTGCCCCATTAGTACAAGAATGGCCAGGCTTCACCTTAACTCACAGAGAAGATATTTCCAGGAAAGTTCGAGAAATGTTTTAGAGCTTCCCCTGATATTTTACAGAATGTGACCATTCCTTGGAAGACACCACAGTTTATAAAGCCCTAGGTGGCTACGGTGCAAAATCTTCTGGCCTCAGTTCCTGGACACTGGAGGCGCAGCCTGCGAGACTGAAGGCCCAGGCAGCAGAGCACAGATGCAGCAACCAGCAACCAGCAACCACATGCACTCAGACTCTTATGGGTTTTCTCTTCACACTTGTGAGATGATGCTCATGTGCCCAGGCTCCCTCCAAAACACCAGCCTCCGTCAACACTACCCATTTGTTCACAAAGACGGACCAGAGCATTTGTGTTCTGTAAAACCAATCTTGCTTGGCAATATAGAGTGTTAAAAACAGTGGAAGGTTTTAATTAGATTCTTGTATTCCCAACCCCAGCTTGCAATATAAGCTTTATGAACAGAGAGATGAGTAATCATTTGGACATTAAGTTTAGGATAGAAAGAATGAATTCAATCATTTCCTTCATCAGCCATCTTCAGAGTTCAAACCCCACTCAGGGCAGCCAGGAGATTTTATCTTGGAATCCCTGCACGAGACACTGAAATGGGGAGCAGGAAATTGGACTGTTCCTACACAGGAAATAACAGCACTCCGTCAAAATCTACAGGATAAACATGTGTTCAAATTTGCTGTCAATGCTCAACGTATCTGATCAGAGAATGAGCTGGGACAAAATTACAGGCGTTGGGTAATATCTGCGCAGGGCAGCATCCCCCACACTGTTGCGACAGAAAATGCATGCCTATTTGAAGCGGCCAGATGCAGTTTTCTCCAACACACATGCACACATCCTAAAATAATTTGCACGTACATATTACATGTACTTTAAAATTCTGTAGTGTTTTGTATAACTGAATGTTGGGGGGAAATGGCCACAATCAATAGTAATTCACAATTCACAACCAAAATAAAGGAAGATCTTCAGATCGAAATGGGGCAGCAGGAATTGGATTAAAAATTGCTGATATTATATACATATATGTGGCATTATATTTTATATACTCTATTATGTAATATATATTGGTATATTATGTAATATGTATTATGTAGTATATAAAGTATTGTATATCATGTAAAATGCAATATATTATACCTTAATAGTATATATTTTATACCATGTATTATATATGATAATGTGGTCACCAAATATATGGTTGGACCTGAAGTCCCAATTTTTAAATGCCCCACTAGGTTTCAGGCTGTTCCAGCTAAAGTAGAGCCCTACTGGCTGCCTGATGGGCCAAAGTCCACACAGCCTCCACTCCTCTTCTACAACAGAGGCAGGTTTGAGACCAGCTCTTTTCACCAACCTACAGTGATGTTAGAGAGAAATCCACCACACTCTGCATGTCTTTCTTGCTTTTACAGATGCTTTCTGGACAAGGTCGGAAATGGGTTAGGGGTTAGACCCATGTGCCTTTGATGTTCTTGCAGAGTCAAGGCTATGGAGATGAGTTGTGAAAAGCAATAATACCTTCCCATGCAGAATAATCACAGGCTTTCAGACCTCTCTTTTAATGTACCCAATTAATTTGGTGGATGTCCTTTCTACATGAAAAAGAGGTATCCCTCAAATCCCCATCAGTGAAAGGGAGAAAGACAAGGTTTTCAATGTGTGTGTTGCTTGAGTTGGAGTGGCCTATATGGACAGCCAGCCCTGACAGTTAATAGGGGATAATTTCAGAGTAGCTCTTCTAATCTATGCATTGCCTTGTCCCCAGGTGTGACCAGAGCAGTTGTCATCTTTTTTTTTTATTGTTGTTATATTACATCCATCCCCTTTTTGCTCCTCTCCGTCCCCTTCCCCACCCACCCATCCCCCCCAAAGTCAATCCCACCTGTTGTCCATGTCCATGGTTCCTTTATACTAGGTTCTTAGCAGTTGTCATCTTGATTCAGGTGATTCCTATTGCTGCTGTCACAAATTCACAGGTTTTGTGGCATAAACAATACAAAGTCAAGCTTTTATGGTTTTAGAGGTCAGAAGTCTAATAAGGGTCTCAGGACTGCTTTCTTCCAGCAGCTTCAGGGAGAACCTGTTTGGCCTTGGTTAGCTTTTTGGGGGGTGTATGCACTTCGCTGGTGGCTTCATCCTCCACCTTCAAAGTTAGTGGTGTGGCACTTTCTGTCTGAAACTCCGATTCCAGCCTCATCTTCTCTGGCTCACTTCAACCTCACCGCTCTCTCTTACAGAGGCCCCCCTGATTGCACTGGGCACTCCCCCAAATTAAGAATGATTTCAAGGCATTGAGCTCAAATATCTTCTACAGTTTCTTTTGCCATAAAAAAGAACATAATCACCAGTCCTAGGGATAGGCACGTAGGCATCTTTGGAGATACAATTCAGCCCACCACCCTTAAAGAGTATCTGATCATCATAGCAGCTGACCCATGCTCCTTGAAGAGCAAGCCTAAAACCATAGTTATCCAAAATAGGACCTCCATACACACACTGCTGAGGTGTGTAAAGGCTGAGATGTTCGAGTCACATGTGCCTGCTAAGAACTGTGCAGGTCCTAGTCATCACAAAAGCACTTTATTCCATAGGATTTGAAAAGTCAGAACTCTATATGTCTGCAAAGAGGAGTTGACCCAATATTGCAAAATGAGGACAAGGGTGGCTCTGAACATGGGGTTCCTTTGGTGCTCCTCTGTGGACAGGTGGGCTGGGATGGAAACAAATCTGTCCTTTTGGGGAGCAGATCAAGCCCCAGCCTGGCTTTGCTGTCTGTTCCAATGAGGACTAAGCGGCTGCTCAGGAACAGAGATTGGAGACCCAGGACTGGACAAGACCAAGCCCACTTCTGCTCCTCACATGGAGGAAGCATTCTCACAAGGACTGGTCAGTGGAGAGGCCCCATTTCCTGGCCAGGGACAAGGCTGTTTATATAGCAGGCTAGTGGCAGGAATGAGGCAGGAGTCAATGAGACAGAGGTCAGTTGCAGAGCTATGTAGCATAACAAGCAGCAGTTACTTCCCAGCTGCCGCCCAACTCTTGCCCATGTCAGTATGTGAGCACTGAGTTTTAAACATTTTTTGGAGAACAGGAGTGTATATTTTATGTACAAATTTCAGATTAGTATTTATTTTATTTTTAAAATAATTTTTGTAATAGTTTTAGAGTTACAGAAAATTTCACACAGGAAAGAGTTCCTGTATACCCTTTACCAAATGTCAACTGTTCTTCACATCTTATTAGTGTAAGTGGCTGTGCTATTCCACGTCCTTTCAAACAAAGAGAGGTCTGAGGGGTTTTGGGCATTCAAGATTCTAGTTGCTCCATATTCTAACCACCACTTGGTGTTCTTAGTGATATTTTGCAATTTTGAGCAGATCTATTAGGTTTGAGGGGGGCCCTGTCTCCTTTAATGTAATTTGATGATTGGAAACAGAGGCCTTGACTCTTGTATCTGCAGTGTTTAGTATAGCAAAGTTTATGTAGTAGCACATGTCAAATGATAATTATTGATGAAAATGCGACCATGAAGTCAGCCTGATTTTTAGGAAGACTTCCTCAATTATATGAAATAAATTCTACCTGGAGATTTCCTGATACAAAGAAATGGTGATTGGTTTCAAAGAGAGCCACACAATTTGTTGTAAATCTGAATACCTATTTGTTCACATGAAGGTGGCATGGCTGACAGGAGGCTGTGGGTGAAAACTTGTGATGGAGAATGGATACATAGTTCCTTATTGATGGCAACTACCTTGGTCCTGATGTGGGACTTAAGAGGAACTTAGCAAAAGTTCTATGTCACATCTAGTTTAAAGGAAAGGGTTCAAAGTCATCCATTTGTTCATCTATTCAGTCAATTATTAATTCATTCAAAATTCATGTTTAAGGCCCTTCCATGAATGAGCATTTTTGAAGGTAAGGAACCATGTCAGCAAGTGAGAGCTATGTAAGGTCGAGTGTGGGCTACATTAAATTGAGCTGTGAGAAGAGACCTCCTGAGGTCATATTATTTGAACTAAACCTGAGTGACAGAAAGAAGCTAGCCAAGTCAGATATCAGTGGAGCAAGTTTGAGGTAGCTTTTTAAAGGCGCAGGGGGGCAGGAGCATGGGGACAGGGAGCAGACCTATGCAATGAGAGCTGAGAAGGAAGAGGAGGGGTCAGTAGAGTGGCAGAAGCTGGACTGGGCATTTTTATCCCAAGAGGGGCTAGGCCTTGTTCCCAATCATTTGGCTGCAATGCCCAGAATGCAGTGCAGGGGATATGGCACAACAGAGGGATGGCTCAGCTGGCCCCAACTTTAAGACAGCCCAGCTGATGATGATAGGGGCTGCAATGAGGAGGGAGTTGAGGATTCCAAGGTACTTGAGAGGAGCCAGTGCAAAAGAGGAATTCAGGAAGACTGACATTCAGTGCTTGTCTGGTGTGGGAGGCTAGATTAAGGGAAATCAAGATTGGGGCAGTCAGTACCTCATGGGGATGGTGAAGCGAGAGTGAGCTGGTGAGACTGTGTCACCAGCTCATAAACTAAGGGCTCTGCTCTCCCCGGAGTGGACAGAGTAAGAAGGTGGGCAAAACCCTGTCCTGGGCTTCGGTGGGAGGCCCATGGCATCAAAGACTTGTTCTCACTAAAACGTTTGTTCTCAAAACTAGCCCAGCTCTTAAGGCAAACACCATCTTCTAAGAACCAAGCCAAATTGGCCACTTTGTTAGCTGGCCTCAGCTGCTTGCTCTTGGGCTGGCCGAGGTTCAAAGCTGATTGACAGTCATGGCCAAGGCCCCCAGGCAGATTGTGTGAAGGAAGCTGAGGGCTAGGGGGCTCAGTGGTCAACCTTAACCCCACTTCAGATGAGGGGTCCCTGGCTGCACTGTGTTTTCAAGCAGGGCACATCTCCCACAAAAATGCTAAAAGCCACTTAGTTTGTCAGAAAATCCTCAAATAATTTTGGGACCATCATATCTGATTTATAGACACTAAAGACACACAGATATAAAGGTGAAAAGGATGTGTGTGTGTGTGTGTGTGTGTGTGTGTGTAGAGGGAGAGAAGGGGTTGATTTTCCAATAAGACTGAAAAGACATAAATATGGGACTATGTGGCATGGAGTGGCAGGATTTTGTTTACTCTCTGCTTATTTCTTCTTTTCCTGTAATATTTTGCCTCTGGAAGGAAGATTGCCCCTGAGGATGTTATATTTAGAAAAGCAGTTGGAGTGAGCAGGGTTACCTTTCAAATCCTCCAGCAAGTTGATCAAATAGGGCCTTCCTATGTGTAGCTCTAAGGCATAATTATATGTAAGCAGGACCCCCTCTGAGAATTCATGGGAGAATCCAAACCTGGAGATGGAGTCGGAGCCCATTTGTGTCTTACTTAACATAATTATTCTAACAGCTAATCTTTTGCTACTGCATCTGTCCCCTTTCGCTTATACACAGAAATGGGAGATCAGACATTTACATGGTTCTGTTTCTGAGCCGCACCGCAGGTCTGTGTTTTGTTATCGAAACGATTCCATTGGATTGCAGATTATTTCGTAGGGCGACAAAACTGTAAATACATAACTGAGTGCTCAATCATCCTTCTGTTTGCATAATGCTTCCTATTTTTACATGCTTAAATACTGCATCAGTCCTCATCCTAACCTTGTGTCTTAAGCTTGGCAAATAGAAATAATTACATTTTACAGACTAAAAACATAACAAAATTTAGATAATCCAGATTAGGGTCCTACAGCATTAAAATTGGCCTCAGCAGGCCAGCAGGCATTACTCCCACATGCCTCTCCCAGCCCAGTGACATAGGTGGTGGCAGGGTGGGAGCTGACAATGGCTGCCCGGGATTCCAGCTTGTCAGTCCCTCATGAAGCCCAGGAAGCAAGCTTCTCCTCCTCTTTCTCCTCCTTCTTCTTTTCCTCCTTCCTTTCCTTTCCCACCAAAGGGCACTTCTCCAGGGCAGCGACATCTGCTTAGAGCTGACACCCCGTACAAAGCCACACTCAGGAATGTTGGGACATAGAAACCTCCACTCATTACATAAGGTTACACACAACCCCTCAATCTGACACAGGACAAACCTATAAATCCACCCAATGAAAGTGACGTTTTCCTCTTGGATGTCACATGTGTGGTGCGTTTGAGCCACAGTTAGGCTTCGAGCCAAACTCCCTCATTTTTGTGCAGGGGCACCCAAGGTTCCCACTCTCAGGAATTGTTCTCAGATGTGAAACTTCTGTCTTGGGTACAAGATGCTCCTCATCTGTACACTGGGAGTAGGACAGGCCTACCACCCCCATGTGCAGGACACCTGGAAAATGAAGATGAAGATGAAGAACAGACACCACTCACATTGTTAAGAGTGTCAAACCTAAGAATCCCTGTGGATATCAGCTACTGGGTATTTTGAAAGCAAAACTCTAGAAACTTGGAATTTTGGGGGGGGTTGGGGGGGTTGGAGTTTGTGAAGGCTGACATAAATCAGAGTCATTGTATTAAGAATCTCAAATAATTAGATGGTTTCATTTAAAACATTGAGAAAATTCTATTCAAGTTGAATGAGATTGGTGAGTCTGCAGTGATTGGTCTTTGATAGGATCCTTAGTGGAGGACTGACAGGGTACAGAACCTCCCTGACCAGACCTCTCACCCTTAACTTCTCTGGACTCAGCAGTGTGCCTTAGGAACTGATAGATCCTAGAACAGACACAGGTCCCCTCCCGGCACATTGCCTGCCTTGCCATGAGTGATTCAGTTCCCACCTCATTGACATAAAATTGTCTTTTCAAAAGGCAAACTCAATAAAGTGCATGGGATTTTCTGAGTATCCCATCCCATTTTATAAACAAAACAAAAGGAGTCAAAACACATTCTCCTGAACAGATTGATTGCAGCTGCTGAAGAATGCTTTCTGATCAGGTCCCATCCAATTCAAATACATTTAGTTATCCTACAGAGGAAGAGGGTGAACTGCTTTTCCATTGGTTTTATTGTAAATGACCTATTATTTAACTTGATAGTTGAGCTAAGAGATTTGTACTAATAAAGTCAAAATATAAACAAAACTTTTAAAGGAGGAAAAATGTCACAGTACATCTCATTTAGATCTTGGGAAAAACTTCATTGTTTCACTAGAATCTTAGCTCACCACGCAAAGGATTTTCCTGAAACAATGTCAAAATTCATATTAATCCTAGAAACCCTTAATTTTCTTTTTCTGTGTAATATCATCTCAGGGCTCATGGCAGTTTTGGACAGATGTGTTCTATGGGGTTTATTCCTCCAATGTAACCCATCCACCACACAGTACTGCCAACATTCAGCTCTTCACAAACAGCTACCAATGTCTTAAAGCTGTTTTTGCAGCTAGACTGCCAGACAGGAAACCTTAAGGGAGTATGAGCATTCGGGGACTGGGGGCACAAAAGGCATCTGCAGTATCTTGGAGAATGCAGCCTCTCAGCAGAGCCTCATCCTCGTTTATAGGAATGATCTGCACAACCTTTGCTCAGGACTCATTATGTCCACATGCAGTGTCTACCTTCCCACATTGCTCGTCCTTTACCTATGGCGCTGCATTATCAGGATACGCAATTGTTGTCAGCCAGACTACTGACTGGTCACTCGCTGGTCTTCCTCCATCTTTATTGCTTAACTTTAGTCTACCCTCAATACTCCCATTCAGATTACTTTTGCTAAGCTTACAAGTAATTATGCTCCTCACCTCCTGCTTGGAGACCTTCACTGAGACCATGTGATACTTGTCGTTGGAAAACTATAAGCTAGTTTAATTATTTAAAGCACCCTTATACATAACATGCCATGCCAATGCACACATGCAGTTTTTTTGTTTTTTCCTTTTCAATTTTTTGAATTGAATAAGCACTTGGAGATTCTGGAGAACCAGAGTTGGATCAGTGAATGCATGTGTTCATGACCCTAAAATCTGGAAACTCTAAGAGGTCAGTAAAGTGAAGGTGTAAAATAAACAGAATGAATAGTGTAAGAGAGTAGAGCAGAGCAAAAGAAAGATGCCAGCATGTTTCAGGGGCTACTCGGCAGGGAGACGACTTCACCTGTGACTGTCCAGATGATTCCCCCAGGGAAGCCAGAGCCCTACCTTTCAATGCCCCTGGGGACCCCTGGGATTTTGTTCCCACTGATCCAGCCTTCTTCCACACAGCATCTGCTAAAATGACTCAGAGGGGCCCAACCATCCTGATCTGAACCCAGAACCATTCCTTACCCCACCTATGCAGGCAGTGTGCTCTAAGGACCCTGTCCACATCCAGTGCCAGCACCTCCACTTGGCCTTTTCACTACTCTCTCACCCTTTATGCCTGGCCGAGGGCAGCACTGATCTCTCTGTACTGCCCAGCACAGAGGCCTGTGTACTCTATACAGTTCATCCAAACCATTGTCTTTGTTTTAAAACTCACCAGAGTGTTTGGGAAGATTAAATTTAATAGTATAAGTAAATTTTAAAACATAATTTAAAAATACAATGGACAATATAAATGTAAGGATAATTATAAATAAACAATTAATAAGTAGAATTTAATCAAGTATTCACAAGTGGAATCTCTACATAATGCAATTAAGTTACACACACTGTGATTAAACCCCCACCTACTACAACAACATTCAATATAGCATGTTATAAAGCAGCTACCATGAGGCAGGTGCTGGTGCTACAGAAAGGTTATGCATAATTTGTTTCTCTTCCTGTTTGCACTTGAACTTTTCAATCAATAAGGTCAACTAATGAACTAGACCCATGAGGACCTGAGAGGTAAGCATGAGTCCCTGACCCCCACCTCACAAGGAAACCTCTGTGAAGTGCAGTCCCCATGGCCACTGGTTGTCTCCCAGGTTACTGGTTGAGGGCCTCTTTTCAATGAAGAGTGGCTTGTGTCAGCTGGTATCATTTCAGTGGGGCTCAGCTCCATACTGTGAGTAGGGCTCTCACTTATTCAGCTCACCTGGGCACTCAATCTGCAAAGAGAAGCATAAAGACCCCTGGCTTTACCTAACTCAAATCTATTGTGGAAGAAAGGCAGAGAAGCATCTAAATCTTGGCAATAGATAACACAGAGCAGGAGAATAAGACAGGTGGAGGCAGAATAGAGAGACAGAGGTAGATATGTTAGGAAAGGACAATGCAGGGTAACATTGGAGGACAGACCTGCAGCAAATAAGGAAACAGCCATGAAGATAACCTTGGACAGAGCTTTCTGGTGAAGGAAACTGCAAGTGCAAAAGCCCTGAGGTGGGGTGTGTTCGGTGTATTTTAAGAGCAAGATTGAGGCTCTGGCTCAAGCAGGGAGAATATAGGAATGATCTGGGAGGGGACAGGGCTCTCAGGCAGGGTTTAAGGCTATGACTGTGAGGAGCCAGGGTTCCATTCCTACTTGGCTGGAGCCATGGGAAAGTTTCAAGAAGAGGGAGAGTGGGGTCAATATAGGCTGCCTTTCATTTGTTTGCCTTATACTTTAAGAGCAGGAGGTGTTTTCTGCCAGGTTGAGAAGGACCTCAGAGAGGAACCGGGAGACCAAGACCACCCAGGAGGCTGCAAGGGAAAGAGTGTAGTTAAGAGGAAGGGTGCTCATGCCAGGGCCACACAGGACAGGTGGGGAGAAGTGTCTGACCCCAGTGTGTTTGCCAGGGCGATGCGACGTGGCTTGTGATAGGTACAAGGTAGAAATGATGCAAGGGTAGCTCTGCAGTTTGGCTGAAACCATTGAAGGGTTGACCACAGCTGTCAGAGTATAGTGAATGGGAAACAGGTTGGAGAGCATGGGTCCCCTGAGAGCTACATTGAATGTGCGGACGTCACTATCTTATATCCAGAAAGGATGTTCACTCTCCTGATAACTACCCTTGAGATCATTGAAATGCTAAGGGTTCAACTCTGGAGAAACCCCGTGGGTCAAATGCCTTCCTGGGTATATAATCCTCCCAACTCTTATAACCCACTGGGGTGGTGTTGATCTCCAGAATCCAAACCAGTTTATGAAAATTGCTGGAAGCTGAACACCAAATTATCACACACAGAGGCATCCTCTCCATGGAGCCCATGGCCCAGTTTCCTAATTTACTGACTCAATCACATTAACTAGTCACTGAAATGGGTTTGACTCTTTGGAGATTTTCTCCTGATTCCATTGACAGCTGTGGGTGGTAGGATTTGGGCTTTCTGTTCCAGATTTGGGGGGGAATTCCACAGTGTACGAATGTAAAATGAGCAGCTCACAACAAGCTGGTGGGTTAGAGAAATTGAAAGGAAATTTTTCTCCAATAGCAGCATAGATTAAGTAAAAACAGGATTGTTTCACTGTCCCTCAAGAAAACCTCCCATAACTGGTTTAGGAAAAATGACTCCGGAGTCACGTGTGGGGGCTTTACATGGGAATATAGTGAATGAGGGGGCCAGGAAGGGAGGGACACACACACACACACACACACACACTGCTATACACTGGGGACCTTTCCCAATAATGTTAAGACAGTTTGCTTCTCACATCTGTAGCAGAGACAGGGAGAGATGGGGATGAAAGGGGGTCCTGGGCCCTGCCAGCTGCTGCTGCCACCCCTCCCGCTGAGCCTGGCGCCCTGGGCCTCATGGCAGGCAGAGCAAGCTGTTGACATCCAGACTTGTGCTACTCAGGGACAGTCAGCTGATCCAAGCCAGGGTGGCTCTGGTCCTCATCTGGGGAGGGGAGTGGAAATTGGTGCCCACAGTGAGAACACAGACCAGGCTCTGAACAGATGGCTGGCTGCCTGCTCAGCGCTGTTTCTGGGGCTGTTTACATTCGTAAGTGACTAATTTTGACATGTTATACCAGTAACGGAGTTTTTTGGTGTGACCCAGTAAACCGTGTGTCTTGTGCTAAGGTCACGTGGTTTGGCTCTGGCGTTCAGAGCAAGCTTTGCTCTACATAGTGCCATGGAGATGGCCTGGACCATCATGATGGCCAGTGCATCACCCAGGATGCACTGTGTGGGACAAAGATGCCTGCATCCTGCTTAGGGCAGCTGAAACATTTCATCAAAACCAGAAGTTGGGCTTCTCAGGTTTATCTCCTTCACCAGCATGCCCATATCACCAGTCTGCACATATTTGCAATTACAGAAAGTAAAATCAAGAGAAAAAAAACAAAGCAAACTGTCACCTGAGACTGGGGATGGATAGAGAACTCCAGCCATGTTAGCCTTCCCAAGTCAACAGGCAGCTGTCAGTGGTGACCATTGCTTGTTGTCTGAAAACTGAACCCCAAGGGTGGGAACCAATGGTTTGGAGACAGTGCAGCTTCTGTGGACAGAACTCCTGCTGTAATAATTGGCTCTTCCATCATGTTGTTGGGGCCACGTGCAATTTAGGATGCAGCCCAAACACGCAATCATGTCCAAGAAGAGAGAGCTGTGAAAAAGGACACAGATGAACTGATTTGAATTTGAATCATAAGTGCGGTTCAGCTAAGGATGACTCCAGGAAAAAACTCAAGCAGCTTCTTAAGTTTCCCAAGACCAGCCTGCATGCTCTGATTCTGCAGCCTACAAATCAAACCCACCAGAAAAAAATAGGCCACACAACTCACCTGCCCATGCCAGCCAAGCCCTGCCTAAAAAATGTACCATGCAGCTGACATCCTGTGAAATAGATGCGTTGTGTGAACATGAGTGATGCCAAAGTTAATTATTATCATTTCCCTTACTATAAATCTGCCCCCACATTCTAGCTACTTTCACAACTAAAATTCAGCAACTATAGAAAAAGCATAAAATAAGGTTTTTGCAAGTTGAATTTGAGGCAATATTCTAGATCAGCTCCCTATTATTAACATATGGGCATGTATATTTACATATACAATGTGTATATATATTGATATTTATATGTTGTTGACATTCAAAGTATTATTGTACCATAGTTAATCTAATTTCTTATTCACTTGAATAGTTTATTAAAAGGAATAGCCCTCTATTTGTCATTTCATACATTTTTCTCACCTGCATGCCGGGAACTGTTCTTGTATTTCTGAGGAGGCACAATAAAGTCAGATGTGATCTCTGACCTGAATGACCTTGACAGAACAAAAAGTCAAGACCATTAACATAACACATCAGAGAGGTAACACTATAAACATTGAATTAACATTAGATGCTGTAAAAGTCACGACAGTGTCCCTGTAAGACAAATTGGATGAGTTGTTTATTACCTGATAACAAAGGGAACCCAGATATGGCACAGTCTAGCTAAAATTTTAAGATAATACAAGACAAAATCTAACCACTCTTTAAACAAATGAATCTGGCAGATTTTGTAACTAGCCATTTGTCAAGTATATCACTTATGCTCTAATGTGTGTAATTGGGACATAATGACTTTAGAATTCTCCCATTTCCTTCAAGAGAAAGTGTTAGTAGCTTTTGACATAAATACTTACCCCAGCAAAAGTGGTTTGATAGGAATAACAGGTTTGCACCTTAACCAAATTTTGAAAACACATTTTTATTTATCCATATAGCCCCTGTTATTGAACCAAGAGCTACATAAAAAGAATTTTTGTTGGAATACAAAAATTGCATACAATATAGTGCTCAAGTAAAGTTGATCACAAATATTGGGAAACTGAGCTTTGTGCAGACTTAGACAATTTTAGTCTGAAACCACCCATGTCTCAAGGGACAATCTCCAAGGCAGTAGACTGGATCTGTTATGCAAATCTCTGGGCATTTAGAGTGGCAAACACCATCCGAGCAGGAATTATCTAATCGTGTCTTTTAGAGCTGGGCACAGAGCTGGCATCTGGGAGCTTTGCCATAAATATTTACTGAATGTTGGAGGGATTCTTAGAATCACATTGACATTGCATTGCTGCCCTACTGTAGACATCCTCCAGAGGAGGGAATGCCTGAGGTCCTTGGGCCCTGAGTTGGGGGAAAGTTTTTTGGTTTTTTTTATGATTTTATTTCATTATTTTCAGAAAGAGGGGAAGGGAGAGAGGCAGAGAGGGAGAGAGACATCAATGTATGGTTGTGTTTTCCCTGCCTCCAGCCACAGACCTGACTGGAGACCTGGCTTGCAACCTTGTTATGTGCCCTGGCTGGGAATCGAACCTGCGATCTTTGGGTTCGCAGGCCGGCGCCTTAACCACTGTGCTACCAGCCAGGGCTGAAAGTTTTAAAAAAGAGTTTCTGGTAACAACTTTATGATCCCCCTAAAACCTGGTTATGTTATGTTAAAGCGCTGATTCAGAAATCTTCATTTTTAAATAGCACTTTAGTGTGTTCCAACCAAAACAGCTTAGACACTGCAAGTTTGTGGAATATATTTATGGTCAGCACTATAACATATCATGTACGTAACCTATAACATGCACACAAATGTGCACACACACACACACCGGTTCATAAGGCATGACTCCACCTTGCTTTAGGGCATTCAGCTCATTGAGGGGAAATAAAGTTCTAAAAAACTAACATGGACCTTAAGAGGTATTTTCATTGAAGTATAAATATTAAATGGATATAAAACAGGAACTCAAGTGATGAATGAAAGGGAAGCTCAAAACACTCACAGCAGCTGTTTGAACAGAGTGCAGAGTAAAGCAATTCGGAAGCTCTGGCTTCCCTTCGCCCCAGGGCAGGAATGTCAGTACTGACAGGCCCCCTCCAGGGAAAGCCTTGAGGAGCAGCGTGTTCTCCCTGATGGACAAGGGGTCAGAACCTGTGAGAGAGCAGGTCTGTGCATCTTAGCCCAGAAGATCACAAAGAGGATGTGGACCATGGTGACAATAATAAACCAGCAGGAATGCCCACCACTGTCCAGTTCTCCAGGGCTCCTCAGCAGGAGATGTGGGGCACCTCTGAGCATGGATGTAAAGGAGTCTTTGTGTGTGAAGCAGGGATTCACATCCCAAAGCATAGGACAGTACACCACCCTCTCTGGAAGGGCACTGAGAAGAATGCAGTCACTTGGGGAAGGTGAAATCCATGTTATCTGTAGAACATAGGCTTCTGACATGTGTGTCTAACTGAGGTATTATATGGAAAGAGGCATGTGGCATGATGGCAAGTCATGAGAAGTTTTTTTCCAGTCCTAGTTGGTGAGGGTACAAAGAGCTGGATGCCATCAGGGCCCATTTCATGGGTGGCTGCCTTAGGAAAACCCACCTCGCTCTCCCTGAAGGCCTCTTCACACTGCGAATTTCTTCTGTTTTCCTGGCATGAGCGCTTGGCAGGTAGCAGGTGCGCAATTAGGCATTCATGGAATGAGCCCAAACATGAGTAATTGGTTGGGCTGCATGGGGAGAAGAGCTGTGGATCAGATTCATTCAGGATAACTGCTTTGTGGAGCAGCACAAGCCAGTGGTGGTGAGACATGGTCTGGAGTGAAAATGGGGAATTTCTAGGTCTTGTCAGAAGAGCAAGTTTCTGGTAGCCAAGGTTTGAAATTCTGCCCAGCATTTTAGCAATGAACGAAAAGTGTCATGGGCACTTTTGAAAGCCCAATTTCTGCCTTTACCACTTGAAAGTTTCATCTGTTTTTAAACATCCTCTCCATTAAGTTAGTAATTGCAGCTCAGCAGACACTATTTACAGTTGACACTCAGTCATAAAGCTTATTACTAATGGCTATCTAAACCCCCTCATTTGCAAAGCCAATGTCAATTTCTACCTTGTAGGTAGAAACAAAGCAAAGCCTAGAGAGGAAATGCCTTGCCTGGGGTGCCACAGCTGTGGAGAGGGCTGGTGGTGCTATCTGCTGATGAAGGTCACTGCAGGGTGGGTGTGTTTCTGCTGTGGCCACAGCTGCAAGACCAGAGCAGGAGCCCCATACTGACACATCTCTGCTGTGCACATGGATTGTCTTACTGCCAGATGCATCATTCTTGCATGGTGGCCCTGGGCTGTACCCTGCCACCACCCCACCACTGCTGCCCTTGTTGTCGTTTACTGCTGTTACTGGAAGAGCTCTGGAAGAACTCTACTGGGAAAAGAGAAGCACCATGGTGTCCCAAGGCCAGAGACTTTCCAGAAGCATCTGAGAAAAGGCAACCATGCCAGGAGCCACAAGTTACTGGAGAGATGGGTCTGGCTGAATGGTATAAAAAATGGACTTGCTATTTCTTTCAATCTTGCTTTGTGATAGTTGAGTCAATACACAACTGCGTTATCTTTCCTTTTTTTTTTTTTTTTTTTTTAATTCATTTAAAAGAGCAAATGTGAATGACAAACCATGAGGCTGTGGCCCTCGATGTCCCACATCTGTTCAGCTTGACTGCCAGGTTCCAGCAGTGAGAAGGAACTAGGGATCTATTTAGGAAGGAGCAGTGTGCAGGGCAGCCCCAGGGCCTCCTGAGAGCCATCTCTGGGATCCTTTTCCAAATTAGAAACATCAGAGTGACAGAAAGTGGGTCACAGTACCTCTCAGATGCATTACCCTAGGGCTCATGGATAACAAGGACAATCCTGTAGTTGTCAAAGTTGAATGCCTATTGTAGTTTATAAGTCCCTGTTTATCCACTTTCAGCAGTGTCAGAGCAGACAGGAATCCCACAGAGTAATGAACCGTCCAAGGAAAGGCTCTGTGGTTGGGGTGTAATCAGCAGGAGTTTCAGAGCAGGCCATTTGCAGTGCCTGCTTTGGAGGTTTACGTTCATCTGCATCTTTTCTAATAACACTGAGCACATACCCCACTGGATAAAGCAGAACAACTTCCAGTCCTGAAGCTGGAGGAAAGGAAGGGCCATGTCGCTAAATATCCTGTTATAAAAGGTCAAGAAGAGGGTGGAGAATAACCTTCTTCAATTATGGGATTAAGGTATTTCAAAGTTTCAAAAGCATTTGCAGATACATCACCTAAGAAGTAAGGATGTTCACTTAAATGAGGATGAAGAAACCAAATTAGATTGACTTCGCAACTTGCTATGACTCCAGTCACTAGTAGGCAGCAGAGGGCGGCTGGTAGACCTCCCAACTCTGTTTCAAGTTACACTCAGTTGCTACTCCCAAGGATTATGTCACCAAAACCAGAGTGAGCCGGAGGGTAGACGGGTTTGTTGACTCATCAACTGGAGAATTCTTATGTCCCATAAAATGTTGATATCACTATGTATTTAGAAATGTAATAATACTTCAGTAGTCTAAATGAAACCTCATTTAACTGTTATGTAACATAAGAAAAGCCATAAGAAAACCAAAGTTTTCAGAGAATTTCCTGTGTTTGGGGTTCTTCCTCAGTTTCCAGGTTCCCCTTCAAATACAGCATCATCTGAGAAAGTTAGGATGCAGCTTACATAAATGAGATGTAAATAGATTAATCAGTGGTACATCCCACTTTTGAAATGTGCTTTATAAATCAGCTCCAGGACAAATATGTTTACAGTAACTCTTGGCCAATTACTTTGCGTTCTGAGAATTCAAGCTTTTCCATCTGGGGATCCCATTGGTCCTGACAGGCTGTCTATACTGCACTCAGTGGGCTCTCGTGGCCCAGTGCTGGCTGCTCTCCAGCCTGTCTTCCAATCACTGTGAAACTGAAGGGGCAGGATGCCTGGTCAGGAAGTGTGCAGTTGGAGTGTTCTCAGGCATGGCACATTTTTACAAACCTTTATGAAGACAGTTCACAGTGTGAGACTGTGGTGCCCTAAGGCTGACACTTCAGTGTGTCAGCTCCTTCTCTTTCAGGATAGGTGGCCTTCACGGAAGGTCCAAGGCAATCCTTGGATACCTCAGGGACATGTGGTGTTTAGATTTGTCCTTGAGACTTTGTGAGTCAAAGCCATGGTTCAGAATGAATGATGGTCAGCCAGTAACGTGAGCTACCAATGCAACAGAGGCACCCGCTATGATAAGGGGGACTTGGGATCTGTGATGAGTCAGGGACAATTGCAGTAAAGCCTGAGGGGAGTCTGAAAAGGCCCAGCCCTGAAGGTCATGGCCTGACCCTTATCCTAGAGATAAGTAGGAAGTAATCCAGCTGTGCCTTATTGTCATAAGTCAGACATGGACTCTGAAACATATGGACAATGTTGTTGGAAAGGAATGCAGTCCAAGTATTCTGACAAAAGCTCCTGGCACTTTGGTTAAAGGATGAAGGATAGAAAACAAGCCTTAGAAGTTAAAGAAAAGTGACGCACCCCAAACAGGTGAGCCAGATAGCAGTTTTTATAGAAGCTCTGAGATGTATAATTTGGGGTTCTTCTCCTGCCAGTGACTTCTGCTCCCCCAGTGTCTCCCCAGGAACTGGGGCATTGGAAAGGAGCATCACAGGGATCCTATAGGTAAGTAATCAATCTTCTCTTGACCCATAAACCCTGAATTTACTGTCAGGATAAAATAATTGATCATGAATGTTAAAATTTACTGTGTATTACAGAGTTCTGTATAGCAGGGGTCCCCAACTCCTGGACTATGGACCAGTACTGGACAATGGCCTATTAGGAATGGGGTGGAAGAGCAGGAGGTGAGCAATAGGGAAGCGTTACAATCTGAGCTCCTCCTCCTATCCACCCCTCACCCCACGCTGTGGAAAAATCATCTTCCATAAAACCTGTCCCTGGTGCCAAAAAGGTTGAGTACCACTGCCATAGAAGACCCCGTGTTGTAACACAGTTCACCCCAGCCACTGAACTCAGTAAAATGAAGGAAGCAGAGTGCTGTACCCCTTTTTTGCCTTCTTTGCCCTCTGAGCACCCAAAGTTGCTGTACTTTGAACCCTTCTCCATCAGTCAGGAACTTGTATGTTCCGTCATTGTCCTTAGTGTCCAGTTGTCATGCAAGGAGTTCTTGAGGCCTGAAATAACTGCCTCTGAGGTATGATGGCATCTGAAGGTGCAAAGAATGATGTTTATTATTTGCTGCACAAACAAGATTCATTAGCCCAGGTGTAGGAGTAGGGAAAGGAGAGAAAAGGCCATCTGGTCATGGTTCTGTGTGTTCTTTCAGGTGCTAGTGGCCACTTCCTGGGTTGACCTTCTCCTGCTGCTTCTTTTGTGCTTTTAGACAATGCGCAGAACCCAGAGGTCCACAGTGGTGGCTGTCAGCATTACTCTTGGGGTACAGCTTGTGGGAAGAATTAGAAGTGGACTCAGTGGGGCTGTTTATTTTATATGTAATCTTAGAAGGCTCATTTTTCTCTGTTCTATAAAAGTTATTTCACTCTCTGAAATCAAGAAAAGTTCGATCAATTGCCAAGTGGCTGAACTTGTCCAGAAAAACATTACGTTTGCAAGTCTCAGCCCCAACAAAGGAATGACCAGGACATCTGTCCATCTGAGAAGCTCCTGCCCAGTTCCAAAGGCTGTTAACCCTTATGTGGGGCCTCCAAGTATCAGGGTAACAAGTGTGAGAAAAACTAGAATTGGGTCCACCCTCTCCTCGTGCTCCTGACAGCCTGTCTCTGAGTCCTCTTTTCCAACCTGGTCCAGGTTCTAATTGAAATTAGATTGGCCCTTAGACTTGAGAACAGAGAGATCCAAAGACTGCAAGATGTCAAGAGCTAAGGGCTTGACAACCAATAAAGGTCTGATGAGTGTCATATCCAACAGAGTGGACAAAGCATCTAGTTTTCAGAAAATCTCCCCAAAGAAAATACCTACATACAAGGGTGCGTTTTTAACTATAACTATTGGGTGGCTATAATTAAATGGGAATAGTGACTTTATCAACCAGACAGATTTTGAGATGAATGAACAGATGAAACAGATGTCACAGTGGGTTTAAGACCTCATAGCATGTGACACAGTCGACTATGGACAGCAGACAGACGGACGGAGGCTGGTGGCAAGCATGGTGGGTCCGCCACCTGCTGGCTTTGTGCAGGTTCCTCCCTTCTTTGTGAATGAGCAGCATGGCTTCAGCCTGGTTTAGCACACATGTGACAAGGGCACTGCAGTGAGCAGACAAGGGAGGGGAAACTAATGGGGGTGCCCACACAACCCACTGTGAGTTGGCAGATGCTGCTGGCTCCCACTCCCCACCGGCCTGGCCATGCTCTCTGGGCACGTGCCGCAGGGGCCGGAGACTGCAGTCTCAGCTGGGGTGTGGGGAGTTGCAGCAAACAGCACAGTGCCCCAAAGAGAGGGGGATCAAGGGTAAAAAGAAATAAGAAGAAAGGCAGGCCCTTACCTTGGAACTCAATGCACAGGCACCATCAAGCGTTGGGCCCCACGAATTCTCACCTGGATGTCTGAGCACATTGTCCACCTGGGCCATCAGTGACTGCTCAGGACTGCCCCTTTTGTTCCAGGCTCCCGATATGACAAATGTCCTCTCATTACTGGCTCTACTGGCAGCCTGTAGAACAATGGATGATCATATCCTTGTGTACTTTGCAGCTGGATGTTACAGCCCTAGCAACACCTGGAAGGGAGGCAAGGCAGAGGGCAGGTGATCTTCAAACATGGGCTGAGACACTTGGCTGCTGAGCAGTAGGTATCTATCCACAGCAGCATCCATGGAGCTCCTCTGTCCACCACACCTGCTGGAGGTTGGAGGCGCCAACCTCCCCAGCTTATTGCTGTGAGGGATCCTAAGGAGCCATCTATTAGGGCACTGAAGGAAGCTCTGCATATGCGGGACACTGGGTAAACTCAAAATCCTTTGCCACCTTTCCCAGTGCAGGTCTGTGACTATCAGGATCCCACTCACAGCTTATCACTGAGCAGCGACTGCATGACTATGTGTTACCAACAGCAGCAGGTTGTCAGATATCAGTGATAATCTTCATATCTTCATGGAAAACTAGGAAGGAGTCTTCTCTCCCCACAGTTTCAGTGGACAGCACTGAGGCCAAGAGAAGTCCATGGATTTGCCCAGCACTACACAGAACACAGCTTCCAGCTCAGCCTGGGTCTGCCACCAGATAACCTGTTCTTATCAGATGTCATTGCTTCTATGAGAAATTATGAGAAGAATTTATCTTCATATACCTTGACCTCCGAGCAACAACATTCCATGTTGACCTCTGGTTTGGAAAGTAATACGTTAATATGTTGTTGGAACTAATGTTAGACTTCTTTTAGCCTTGAAAGGCATGCATTGTCATTCCAAATATAATTTATCACATTAGTTTCAGGGTGACAACCTCTGCTTCTGGGTGGGTTGAGGGTGCAGTGGCCCCCCACTCAGACTGCCGCAACAATACATGAGTACATACACATGGACTACAAACACAGGGCCCCCAGCAGCTGGTCGTACAGGGAGGTCCTGGACTACAAAACACTCTGATGGTTGATATTAGTTTATTGCTACTTTCATCTCACTTTAGCATCTGCTAAGACTCCAGGGAGATCATCTAGGGCCTTTAAGTTATATCTTTCAGCTCTTCCTGTCCCAGAACTTTGTATCTCCTCAAATAATACCTGGGAATGAAGACAATACCTACCCAAGACTCAGATCCCCTCAATAATTCCAACTGCCCCAAAGGGACAGCCAGCCAGCCTCTAAGTTCAACATCTAAGTGGCCTCACCTTGTCAGCTCAGTCATGGAATCCTGCTCAAGGGTGTGAGGGAGGCTCTAGGAAAGCCTTGCTCTTCTCTGCTCTCTAGCACACCTCATGTTTTTGGACTCTCTCTGCAGGTACTTTGCCTTCCACATGTCTTCACCCCAAGGGCTTCTGAGAATCAGAGACCAGCAGGTGCTCCAGCTTCTCTCTGACTCAGGCATCACCCACTCAGCTCCTGTTGGGCTGGTTGGGTTAGCAGGGCACTGGCTCTAATTTCAGGGTTTGAACTACATGTGGAGTTTCATCAGAGACTTTAGCTCAGAGAGAAAAATGGCCCCCATCCAAGAAGAGCGAGGGGCTCTACAATAGCAATATGGACCCCTGGCCTTTTAGTTCATGAACTCTCAGAGGCTCATTTTGTGAATTGGGATCAATGATTTTAGCTGGAGGACCTGGAGGACCCATTGAGCAGAGGAGAAAAAGCTAATGAAGAGCCAGTCCTTCCATCCTGGAAATCTGGCCCCATGTGTGGGTGAGATGGACGGCAGGGCTATTGCTCTGAAAAGTCACTTCTCCTGGGCCATGGAATCCCCTGCTCCCACTTTGGTACCTGTCTGCCTTCTTTTCACCATCTAAAACAAACTAACTAAAAGCACTCACCTTTGTGGCTTCTCTCCAGAGACAGTCAGATCAGCAACTGGGTGAAGGTCAAAGCAGAACAAAAAATTGTTTCCTCAGCTTCTGTTTGCTGACTCCAAATACTTTACCAAAATATTAGGAAAAAGGCCAAACATCACATGACTTAGGCAGCACATCCTTGGAGTCCACATTTGGTTATGGAGGCCATCCCCATCTTTGAGAATGTTGTAAACCCAGAGCATCCTGGGCTCTTCTCACCATCGACCACCAGGCCAATGTATCTAATCTGTGCCAAGGTCATGGTCCCAGGACATCATCAATGTCACTGCCTGAAGGTTCTGTCACCTAGAGATGACATTTTTCTCCATCAACTGAAAAAACATTGCAAACTGCTGAGCTGGGGTCTCATCTCTAATCAGGAGGCAGGCAGTGAGGATTTAGAGAGGGAAAGACACACATCTTTTAGGGCTAACACAGTATTCGGAGTCAATTCAGCAAGTCTATATTTATTGCAAACCTGTCAGTTTGGAACCAAACATGGACGGTAGGCAGGAGCACATGGGTGAGGCCCCCTGGGAGCCACTTTGGAATCAAGGCCACAGAGGAAGGACACCGATACAAATGCCAACCCCAAGTCCAGGACAAATCAGTCCTCACACAGGCTGTTTGCCCCAAGAGTTGTAGAACGGTTTTCTTTGAAGAGCTACATTCTTAGAAAACTGCCACTTGATCCTTTTTTCTTGATGCAGAATGGTGAAATTAAAGTTACATCCAATGTATTTCCTGTAGGTGACATTTCTTCATCTGTAAACAAGGAGAATAAATACCTAATTTGAAAAGTCCTTCAGAAAGCTAACAGCTTAGTGTGGGATGAACCCAGCAGAGAATCTGGGACATAGAAGGTGACAAATAAATGAGTCCCTGAAGATGGAAGATGGTTTATACCGGAAGCATCTACCACCCCTATTAAGGACATGATCTGGTCTTGGTGCAGTCTCTAACTTGGTGACATCTGTCTGGTTTTCCCTCCTAGGATCTGCCATTTTTATATAGAATCATTGTATACACCAGAGTACCTCCAGAGGATTTTGTCTCAGCCCCTCCAGATGCAAAAGATGCTAAACCCTGACCATCAGCACTGCCTGGCAGTTCATGGCAAAGGCAGGACCCCTCCTTCTGGCAGTGAGTTCCCCCGAGTTGCCGAACTCGGGAGGGCAGGCAGTCTGTGAAAAATGAAGCTCAGTGGTTGATTCATGAATCTCACATAAGACTGAACATAATGGAAGCAAATTATGCATAAACAGTGTGGTTTAGATAGATGATCATTAAAGTTTTTTTGAGCTTCAGTTTTCTGTTAATTTATTACAAAAACAACACATGTGCAGTAGGCAATGCAGTCTCCTCTAAAACACCATATAACAGACCAAATTGCTGTGCTTATATTTATTTGTGCATTTTGAAATGTTCTTTCTTCATAGAGGGTCATGTCGGGATGCTGCCTACGGAACAACTGGGCAGCCCAGCCACACACAAGCAATGTCTGGATCAAAACCAATAAACAAAAGCCACAGAATCAACAACACCCCTGCTCAGAGAACCACACACACAAAGATATAACAGTTTATGGTTTGTTATCATGTCTGTCACTGACATGAGGGGATGTTGTAATCACTGCCTTGGACAGGAAATTCACCTCCATACTCTTGGTGTCCAGATCCCCTTCCCATTAGAGGGTCCTCAACTTGTGGTGCTGAGTTAACCTCCTGGTCTCTCAAAAGCAGCACTATGCACTTCAAATGCATTAACAAAAGAGAGATGTGAATGTGAAATCTTGATTTTCATGATAGGGACGAGCAATACACGTGTGACACTTGCAGGGTACATTACTGTGTCTATAGCATTCCAATGGGCGTTGCCTTTGCTTTTGCTCCTGTGGACATGAATGACATGTACGCCCAGGGAGACTGGCCCAGCAGAGGGAGTGGTTGGCCTGTGCCCAGTGCTTGGGCAGCTCTGCTGAGGTTAGTGGAAGGTTTTATCTTAACAACAAACAAACAAACAAAAAGACTCCAGTAGCTGTCATACCTAAAGTCCTGAAGACCAGAAGAAAGCCTGACTCCTCTCGGCATCCACTGGGAAGCGGGAGAGCAACACCTGCAGGATGCTGGCCACCATGAATCAGTGGCTGTGGGAATCCGGGGCCAGGCATCACTTCTGTGCTCAGAATAAAATACAAATGAATAGTTGGCCATGGACCTTTACATCACTCAGCTCTAGTCTTTCTCCTGAAGAGGCATGAAATGGACATTACTTCTGAGAGAAATAGAGAAACATGAACACTTCGATCTGTGAAATGATGGTAGCAGGAATTCCGGCCAGCATCATCTGGGCCCCAGCTGCACCAGAAACTCAGCTAATTCCCCTCAGGGCTCTTTGTTCCTAAAGTTCTTGTGGGCAACAGGCACAATGTGAGGAGGTGTCCCCAGGGCACCTGTTGTGTATAAGGCTGAGGGTCAGATGTGGTGTGAGCACAGCCCTGTGTTCCCCTGAACCATCTCAGAGTCTAGGTTGGAAGGCCTCCACATAGGGAGACAGTAAGACTGTATTTCTGTGGGCAAGAGGTCAGGCAAGGGAAACTGCTAGATGGAAAGGTGGAAAGTCTAGCCCAGAAATAACTTTTCTCTTTGCTTTGGATTACTAGCCAAGGGACATGGGTTGAACTCCTATTCTGTGCTGAAGAGAGCCATTTGGACACCAGTAAGCGGGTGAGTGGTGCACAATGGAGTCACTGTTCCCAGAATCAGTTGACCCCTTACCCCAGGGAGGGAATCTCACTTCATGCCAAGACTTCCTCCATGGGCAGTTGCCACCTGACCCCAAGACCTTCTTCTCAAGTTTCATTCATTTATTCACTCATTCAGCAAATGTGTTTAAGACTTAATGCTAATAATGCTCCCAAATATTCATGTTATCAGTGATCTTTCTCCCTGTAAACACTACTTCCAACCCAACTGAAGGGTCAAGAAGCTAGAGCAACTTTAAAGGCCTGCTACCTGAGGAGGACCTTTGCCCAGATGATAGCTGCACAGCCTCTGTCCAGAGCTGAGTAAAGTTCATGACACACACCTGTGGTTTTATTGAACCGTGCTGTCCACATTCCACCCTAGCAGGAATCCATGTGCTATTTAACTTGTGTGCTTGTGCCATTCAAATTGAAAAAGGGCAGGCAGGCATCAAGCAGTGATATGAACCAGCAGAGGTCTTCACAGAGCTAGGATGCTTAGGACCCACAAGGACCTCACTGCTATTCAGGGACCTTTCTATGTTACTTTAAATGAGAGTTGGATGCTCTTAGTGAGCTTACTGGGACCACTGAGTGAAGAGAGGATAGCACACGGGTCTGCCTTTGTCTGGGCACTTTTTCTGGTCAGCTCTCCGATAGAATGTGCAGAAGTACAGATTCCAAATAATGATGATAAAAAGAGGAATTCCACCTGGAAGACCTTAACTACATTAAAGCATTTTTGAAAACTGAGAATAAAAAGAAGACATTAAAAAAGAAAAAAAAACCTGTAGGGAAACTGGATGCCTTCCCCTGGACTGAGAGCTGGGCCTCGAGGGCCTGACGCACTGGGCTCCTCACTGGCTCGTTAATCACAGCCTGTTACTGTAATTTTAATGAATCTTTATCCTATTTTCTTTGTGTAATCCAATTACTTCTGTTTTCCTAGCCAGCACAGGGGATCTCTTGGCTTCCAGAATTCTGCCAGTCAGTCCACTTTAGAAGGAACAATTCAATTCATTATCATTACGCTTCTTCTTTTAATACCACTTCAGGGGAAATCGGTGAAAGAGAAGCCACTGGTGGCCCTCGCACAGCGCAGGGGATCTGTGCTGCCTGCGTACCTGAGCAGTCCCTGCCTCTGTCCTCTGGGCCCCTAATGACATTCTGGGCTGCCAGCTCATTAACCACCTCGTCATCTGGCAGCCCTGCTTGGCAGGGAAGAAACTGCACATTGAATTTGAAGGTGGTGAAAGCATGCAGTATTGCAGGAGAGATAGGTGATCTGTTTCAGAGGCTGCCAGGCTTGGCCAGAGTACTGGGGCAAGAAGGAATGGCCATGTGCACTGGTACATGACTGTGTGTGCATGCCTGTGTGTGGACTACTACATATGCATGCCTGTGTGTGCACAGGCGTACATACCTATGTGTGTGTGCATGCTCTCACTCCCACACTTCTAAGAGGAAGGAGGTCACGTGTTCTGATGATTCCATTACACTCTTGTAACCTATGTTGGTTGCAGCAGCCACATGATCACCAAAAGGACAAAGGTGATCTGTGAGCCACTTTACAAAGTCAGCCAAGAAGGCAAAATGGTTGTTTCTACTTCACTGATGGGCATACTTATTATAAACCTGTTTTCTTCTTCTTTCAGAGTCAGGGACTAGGAACCGTATGTGGCATTCTTTATTGTATTCATTCACCACGCCTTGTCCCTGTCTTTGTGCATCATGCTGGGAAGCAGGTATTCTTCTTTATTCCCTGGGAGCATTTCCGTCCATCTTGTCTTGATGGGATCGAGGTAAGTTAATCCTTGTGGAGGACTGAATGGATTCCAAAGGCCACTGAGAGTACAGCTTGAAGACCAGGGGCAGAGGAGAAGTCCCTCAAACATTGAAAGAGAACAATTAAGAACAATCTGAAGTCTGGATGGAGGAAAACAAAAGAATCTAAATGCCAAGAAATCTTATTTGAGCAGCAGAAGTAATTGAGGTCCACCATGCACCTGTGGTGGTCAGCAAATTGCAGGTAAATGTGCACAGTCTACAGCAAATGGCTATCACAGAGCAATCACGAGGACACACCATGGTGAATGGCCAGGTCAAGAGGAAGACAATCAGAAACAGATAGCCTATGTAGAAATGCCTACTTTGGAAATAGCCTTGTATTCGAAGTTCCTAAAGAAAATGTGTAAAGACTTAGGGTTTCACTAGATAATAGATGCTAAATTATGGAATAACAATTAGCCATTTGAAAAGAAGCAGCTCTCTTTCGATGTTGGCACACCGAGTGGCTTCATTGACATGAACATTCTTGGCTGGCAGCCCTGAACAATGAAGGATTTGAATGCATTTTCACAGTGACAGTCAACAAGGTGACTACCCATCTTGATCGTCTTATAGGACTTCTAATCAACTGGACCCTTTTGAGGCTTGCCCTGGTCACTTCTGTTTGTACACATTTGGAAACAAAGATATTCACAAGTAGCATGTGCTACTGAGGAGATTCCTAGGCCCAAAGTGTGCCACAGATGCTGGCACAAAATTCAGCCCTCAGTTTCCTCAAATGTCTCTGGAATAAATAATGATAAAGATAATGTTATGATTAGAAGCATTGGTTCAACTCCAAAGCAACAAACAAATGTAAGGATTTTTTTTTTTAATTATAAAAGAATTTTGTGTATTGAACTCCATAGTTTTTATTATGAAAGTGAAAACAAGCCCTGAAGTGGTTTAGAGCAAATGTGTGCACAGAGATCTTGTTGTGTACACAGATCACTGGTGGGCTTGTTACAGCGTGGATTCTGATTCAGTGCGTGTGGTGAGGGTGAGGCCTGAGATGGGACGTTTCTAACAAGCTGTGGGGCAATGTTGGTGCTGCTGATCCTAGACTGTATTTTGAGTTACAAAACTTAACAGAGACAGCCTGAAGCCAGCCTGCCAGGCTTCTTCCAGCCTTGTCTAATAGACCATATAACATAGACCTGTGATTTGACTAGCGCAATATGTTAACACTGGGTTCCATGCCCAGCATGTAGAAAGTTGGCACAAATATCATGAATACTCTTGGTATTTCTTTATTCAATCATTGGGTGGTGCTAGATATATATACTAACATCTTGGTCTTGATGAAAACATTGCTTATTCCATAAATCTAAATTGCTAGTTTTTTGGAATACTATATGTAAATTAAAAGTTAATTTTCAGCAACCTAGAACATATTATTTGAAACTAAAATTTTAGGGAAGTAAACTGTTGCCTTTACTTAGATGGTTTTTGTAGCATTTTTAAACTTCCTTAAACTAATTTCCCAAAAGCAGTTTGTATAATGTCTTTGTGAAGAACACCACTTAATTATAGCATAAAATAGGCTATCACTATGTTGTTTGATTTCTCCATTCGAAAACCTGTAGAAAATGATTAAATATCATTGTATCAGGAGTACAATTTATCTCTCAATGTAATTGTCACTCTCTTTTTAAAGATGATACAATTTCAACTTGAGGTTATTTTCTTTTTAAAGCTATGTCCTGTGTATGTTTTACAGTTGAGAGCATCAGTGTTTATTCATTGCTTCCAGTTTTAGTGGCACACATGGACCTCGGTGACGATCATCCCCTTGTGGGATAGTCATTCTCTGAATTGCTTGCTATACCTATGAACTGAAGAGCAAGGCTCCATCTCCCAAGAAACTCTGAAATCTCCAAGGCCATCTTATGGGATGTCTCTCTCACTGCTAAAACCACTTTCCCAATCACCTTGAACTGTCAGAAACATGAAGTCATCCATCAAGCAAATAGTAAAATCTACTCTTCATTTTACCCACCCTTCATCTTCAGTGTGAAAAACTTCTACCCAGTATGCATATTAAAAACATTGTCCTTAAATATGTGCTATTGGCACAAAGTTTACACATTGTTTTATGTTTCTGTGTACTTGCTTCTATGTTCCTTCTTTTAAATTGTCAACTAGAAGACAGGGAAGTATATTTGTAATGATGTTTGCACAGTACTTAGCACTGAATCTCAATGAAAATAATAAGGTCAAATCAAGTAATCTGGGAGAGTTCAAGGATGTGCATTTTTCCAAGTCAACAACTCAACATGTTTATTACGATGTATCTCTTGTCCATGTAGGTATCAGAAGCTAACATTCAGGTAAGAAATTCACATTAGAGCAGATGGTTAATCTAGGAATGCCATAGCTGCAGGTAATCAGGGATATCCTGGTTCACATTGATGACAAACATCACCTTATGCCTCTATATAATGTAACCACAAAATGTCCCAGCTAGAAAAGCCCTGCTTCACCCTCAATCGTCGTATAGGACCACTCAAAGAATTCCATAGACCTGTCAATGCCAAGGTGGGTTGAATCTACCTTCAAGGCCCATGGTTCAATCATTCTCCAAAATGTTTGCTCAAGTTGATGGCATATCAGGGTTTATTAATCAGAGTTTTCAAGAGAAACAGACCAATAGGGTAAGTAAATAGTGATATAGATAGATAGATAGATAGATAGATAGATAGAAGATAAGTAATTGGCTCACACAAATATGGAGGCATGCTAGATCCAGGAGAGCCATTGGTATAAGTTCCAGTCTGAATCTGAAGGTCTGAGAATTAAGCGAGTGATAATGTAAGCTCTAGTCTGAGTCCAAGTCCAAAGGCAGAAGACCATTGATGTTTCAACTCAGTGACTGGCAAAGAAAGAGAAAGCAAATTCTCCCTTATTCAGCCTTTTTGGTCTATCCAGGACTTCACTGATCTGGAAAATGCCCCCTTTCCATTGGGGAGGTTGATATACTCTCTGAGTCTACTGATTCAAGTGCAAATCTCCTCAGGAAACCCTCACAAATACACCAAAAATAGTATTTAATCAAATACTTAGCTGGGCACATCATGGCCCAGTTGACACATAAAATTAGCCATCACATGGCCTTTACTGACTCAGAGATTTAAAGTAAAGCATATGTAGGACATATACCTCACATACTTAAAGCATATATGTGAAATGTTACATAAAGATTACACTATTATTTGTAGTTATAGGAGTGAAGAACAACTGAAACAATTGATTAAGATGAGTTTTTCTCTTCTGTTAGTCAACATAATGATTTGTGTAGGTGTCTGCCCAATTACCAGACAGCATTTCTGAAGACAAGAAAAGGCAGTGGATGCAGACATTTGGAAATCTAGAGTCTTCCCAAAGGTTAAATGATTAGCTGTTGAACTAGAAATTGTGATGCATTAGGCACTCCTGACTCAGTTCATCACTCATCCTCATTCCTGTTTAGATTCAATGGCCACAGTGGAATACGTCAAGTCTTTCCTTCATGCTTTTAATTGTTTAAGTCTTATTGTGGAAATCTTTTCTTACTTTGAATTCAACAGAATATCTTCCTCCAAGAGTTGCAAAGTTATTCATGCCGTATCATGTAAGTTAGTGTCTCATATAAGTTAGGCCCCTTTTCGCATCTGGATAATCCATTTGCTAGCGCTCTTCCTCCTGACTTTGAGGACCACCTCTGTTGACTGTCAAACCCCCACATAGGTGTGGATGTGTTGCTGGTCTTTCTTTCCTGCTCTACTGTCCATTCCTGCCCCAATGTTGTAGTATCTTTATAGCTATGTGTATTTGTCCTGGGGCTGCCATAAGATACTATAAACTGGGTGGCTTAAAACAACAAAAATTTGTTCTTTCACAGTTATGGATGCCCTAAATTCAAAATCAAGGTGTTGGCAAGGCCACGCTGTCTCTGCAGGCTGTAGGGGAGAATCCTTCCTGTCTCTTCCTATTTCTGGTGATGGATGAAAATCCTTGGCATGCCTTGATTTTTAAAAGTATCATTCCAACTTCTGCCTTCATCTTCACTTGGCATTGTCTTCTCTTTCTGTATCTGTCTCTGTGTCACTTTTCCTTTTCTTACAAGTCATATTGGCTTTAGAGCCCACCCTGCTCCAATATGACCTTATCCTAACTAATTACATATGCAAAAACCCTATTAAAAGAAAATGTCATACTCACAGGATTTGAAAGTTAGGACTTAAATATATCTTTTTGAGGAACACAATTTAAGTCACAACACAGAAGTTTCATAACAAGTTTTGACAGTTACTACAGCAATCTCATCTATTATTTTATTCTACAACAATTTTTGGTTCATTGTCAGGCTCCTTCAGAAAGAATTATGATATTTATTGGCATGGAATTAAATCTGCAGATCAATTTAGGAAATGTATCGATAGAAGATATTGAGTATTCCAAGCTATCAATGTTGTTTCCATCTATTTAGACTTTTTTAGTAAGTAAATTTATCTATAATAAAATTATATCATTTCCTCAAAAAAGTACATACATAACATTTTATATTATAAAACCCATGTCTTCGCAGACCAAAAAAGTACTTACATAACATTTTATACATTAGTGTAACTAGTATCCTTTTTAAAGATATTTTTTATTATTTTCAGAGAGAAGGGTAGGGAGGGAGAAAAAACGGGAGAGAAGAATCAATATATGGTTGCCTTTCTCCTGCCTTCAGCTAAGGACCTGGATGGAGACCTGGCTTGCAACCTGGTTATGTGCTCTGACTGGGGAATTGAACCAGCGACCCCTGGGTTCACAGGCTGGCATCTATCCACCAAGCCACACTAGTCAGGACATATTCTTAATTACATCTTTAATTTTTGCTGATATGGTAAGGTAAATTTGTATACTTTGAATTTATATGTAGAAAATATACGAATTTATCTTAATAATGTACCAGTTCATAGATTTCCATGAATTTTCTGTATAGAAAATTGTGAAACACAAACATTGTAGCCTCTACAGTTTTCTATTTACTCTTTAGATATGCCTAATTCTGAGATCATTCACTGAGTTTTTTTCCATTTCAATTATAAGGCTTTAAAAATTTTTTTAGTTCTGGTAGTTCCTTCTGTTATTGTCCAAGTATAACATTTTCTAGTCTCTTTCTTTTAAAAATTAACTATTTTTAAAGATTTTAAACATTCCTATTTTATATGTATGAATATTAAAACATCCTAAGTCTTTTATTATTTTTTCCTATCAATTTGTGTCCATACAGATATTTTATGTGTGTTTCATATATTTTTAAATTGTGAACTCACATTGGGTTATCTTATTCTAGAGAATTCTGAGGGGCCTGGTCTGTAGGTATTTTCTTCCAGAGAGACTTTCCTTTGTTTCTATCACCTACTAGGGTTTTATCAATCTGGTGTCTCTTCATTCAGTTTATTGGTTTGGATTTGTATGCACTGCAGATAGTTCACATTTGTAATATCACTCTACAAATGGACAAAGTGAGTATATGGTTTTAATTTTTATTATTTTTCCACCTGGAGCTATGACTCCATTTGAAAACAAGCAGATTTCATTTTTTTCCTCACCCTTCTGTGGCAGATATTATTATGTGCCTATCTAATGTTTATTTTCTCTCTTTTTCTACTTAAAGAATTTATCCTGGTCATATCCCTAAATCTAATACAGGATGGAAGATAAGAGTCATTGATGGACCAAGTTTCAGGACCTAGGAGACCTAAGTATGACTCTACCTAATGGAAATTCCTGAGAAGCTACAATTTCCTTGACCAAAATAGACAGACTTATTTGCATGCCATCCTGTGAATTCATGGTGAGAAAGATGATATCCAGGTCTTTGGTGGAATACTCCAGACATTTTATGGCCCTGGATAGATGACGTCTAAACTTACTGTTACAAGAAGCCAGCCAGCCTTTGTTTGTTGAAGCTGTGATAGTTTGGTTCTTGTTACATGCAGCCAAATGTGGTCCCTTCTGCTAACATGTAATCTTTGACTGTCTCAGTCAACTGGAGGCCATAAAACCCATGTCTTCGCAGACCTTGCACCAGCAAAGACTTTTAGGTCATCCTCAGCTTACGTTGGTTTTAGCTCCTGTTCTTCAGCTCTTGGGTGTTCTTTTGGGGGAGCTACTTAGTCACTCTGTACTTGTTGCCTTGAAAAAATATGGATAATAGCAATATCTGCCTCACTGAATAGCTGTAGCTATTGAGTCAGTCCACTTAGAAGAGCTTAGAACCATTTCCTGAACACAGTGTGCTATAGAGTCATCTGATAACGGTAGTTAGGTGATCACTCAGGATGTGACACTGGATTTGGAATTGCAACCACAGTCTTTTCTATTGATGGAGGGTTTCCCTGAGTTGGGTTCTTGCTCTTGGTGCCATCTTGGGTAAGACAGCAATTAGAACTAATATAATAGAAGAAACATTGGTGCTAATAGTAAAATGCTAGAAAATGTGTCATGGAGAAGGGAAATGAAGAGTCAGGAACAAAAGGCAGAGAGGAGACAACCAGGAAGCATGTTTTCAGAAAAAAATATTGCTATTTTAATTCAATATAAAGATGTTTAATTCAGCATAAAGATATTTATTTACTCTGCTAACAGAAGCAAAGCAGTGGCATTAAATGAGGAATTACTGATGTGATGCCTACACATTAAAAAATGTACAATGGGAGTGGAAAGAATTCTTGAAAATTTCAACCATAGAACAGTACCTAGAAAACTTCAGGTTTGGGTCCTGAATCATCACATTTGTCATGTGGACTGAATTAACTGGGATTCTACCTGTGCACCAGTCTCCAGAGAATGACCACTCCACTCAGGAAAGCTCTTCTCTGGGGCTAAGACTTGGGAAAGAGGAACAAAGGTATTAAAATTCTTCAGTGGATGCTTAGAGACTTTGCAGGATAATGTCTGTAATAAATTCTGAGCTTCTTAAAAACTAATCCTCACCTCATCACACAGGGAGACTCGTTAGAGCGGCATCCTCAGGAGTGGTCCAGCCAAGTGAGTGATGTGTGGTGCTATAATGATGTCCGAGTGGCATGTACAGAAACAGACCCCCATGGACTCCTTACCAGCAGCCCTACTGTTTCCCAGAAGCCCAGAAAAGTCCTCAGGCACCCTGAGTGGGTATGATGCTCTCTTTTGCCTGGCACCTGTGCTATGGGTTTTGCACATCAGTGCCTTTAATCCCCTTTTCTTTGTGTACTTATGGACTCAGGGGAAACTCCTTCTTTGTGAAGATGATGAATAATAGTCCTTACTTTCAATTTGCTTACAGCATAGAAAGTCCATGCTTATGCGTACACATAAATACAGAAGACAGTGACAACAGGCCCCTATCAATGCTTGAATTCCATTGTTGGTCCAGAGAAAGAAGCACACTGGTTCTGGGAGCCTTCATAGAGCCATGTCCTCAATGGTTTTTATTGGAGGCTTTCTAATAAACTCATGATTCAACCAGCTGAACTTTGATGTACAACTAAGGTCTCTGCCTCAGTTTTCCCATCTGTGAGGTAAACAGGATGGTTGTGTAGACTCAGAGTTCACCGTAAGTGCCATGTTATGTGCTTTTGCCACCATTATTGTTCCCCCTGAACTTGAGCTTCTCCTAGTTTTCTCAGGGACAACAGGTGGGAGGGAGAGACAAGGGAGTTGGACATTTCATTGGTAGACCCCCAGCCCTGTTCTCCATGCTGAGGAGCACCACCATATCCTGACACATGCCACACCTTTCTTTCAAACTTCGCTGAACTCAGGAAAACCACTCTTCACACCCATTCTGATGGATTTGTGGAACAAGTATGCAAATCATGACAAGGACAGCCAGCCTGCTCCCGGGGACTCTGCTGCCAGTCCCAACGTTCCTGACGCACGACTTGGGTCTAAGGAGATGATGGACATAAAATATGCAGAAAGCCCAGAATAGCAGGCTATTGCCCAACTTTAGCAGATATCTGAAAAACCTCGTAGGTGCCATAACCTTTTTAGATGTGATTTTCCATGTGAAACACATTTTCTTTAATTTACATAAAACCTGAGTAAACCCACATCTTGGTTTCAATTCTATACCACCAGAGAAGTCTAGGCAGGATGATAATGCACTTGAACTGCTGCTTTTTCTTCCTTTTTCCATCTGCATGCATTCTTCTCCCTGTCACCACTGTGTCGAGCAGTCATTTAGCCACAGCTCACTAATTAGCCCTGCTCTGGGGGAAGGTTGGGTGGATGGGACTTCCTCCCCGCAGGCTTCCTCCCTCGGTAATAATTAAAAATCAGGGGCCAGATAGTTAAACCATTTTGCAGAGACCATGGTCCAGAGTTTCCTTGCAAATGTCAAGAGTGCGTAAGGTATGATTCTTCAAAGTACCTCTGGAAAGTTTGCAGGCTTGGAATATGGTTTTGAGAATTTAAATGAGTTCTGTATTCAAATGACCAAGTAAGAGGGATTTATGCAAGTTGGAGAAAAACGCATGGGCCACGGTTGTCACAAAAACTTTAACTATGCTTAAAAAGTGTCGCTTTTTAAGGAAGAGCAAGAATAATTTTTCTTAATATCCAAATGACTAATAATTTATTTTATCTGTACCACAACCTGTATAGTTTTTAATAAGGGTTATGAGTGAAAATTATAAAATTAAGCTAGATCTGTGATCACTTCAACAGTCTTATCTTGTAGTTTGGATTTTAAAAAATATTTTCCCAGCATAAATACACATCTTGTTCTCAGAAATAATCACAGAGTAAGACTACTTTCTCCAGAATAAACTGTATCTTGTGTGGGGTTATGAAAATTGAAACTTATCATAGGTATCTATAAACTTTTCAAACTAAACTACTTGGCTCTAATGTGATACTTATAAGTATAGTTTACTAGTAAATATTTGGATTTTGTACATGGACATTAATCCCGGAAAAACCAGTTTTGAAACGTGTGGAGCAGGCCTGTAAATGGAGCAGCACGGCATATACACTATGGCAGCCACTCTAAGTGGACACTGTACACATCCAGCAACAGGCTCACCTAAAACATGTGGAAGATGCAAATCCTGAGCCCCACCTGCAACTTGTGGATGCTGCACATGGCGGCTCCCCACCCTGGGTTTCACATTTCCTGTGGAAGAGCCGGATGCATCAGAAGTGTAAGACCTTGCGATACAGAATACAGGACACAGTCCAGCTTACTGCTGTTTTCTTGATTAACAAAAACCCAGCTAAAGATCAGGAACATGGAGAGATCCTGAAATGTTCATGTTATCCTCTGACCATGCACGTGGTATAAGGCATTCTGATGGAACATATTTTTCTAGAGTTTTCTATTACATAATAGCATCATTTGCTCCATCCTTGAAGAATTACATATCAGCCATGATAAAGTCAAAAATGAATTGATACTGTGTTAGGAATGCAAACACCTCTATTTGATCTTCACCCTAAACAAGATTTTTATATTATTATTATTATTATTTCTCTTATAATTGAGACCCTAATTTCTGGAACTATCAAATATCCCATGTTTAGATGCAACAATTTCTTTCATTTGTATCAAATTCTAGGAAAGGCTTTTCTGGGAACAAACCTACAACAATGAACAGTAGTTTCCAGTAAGGGTCACAAAGCAACGTGACCTCTGATATCACCAACCTTTTTTTTTTTTGGACCACAGGCTGACCTGGAAAGTTTTCCTTTCCTTGGTGACTTTTCTACCTACAAACTGACCAGTGCTGTTCCCCAAAATATGATAGGTATTGTCACCTGAGAGTGTAATCTGGGTGTATATTCTTCATACACTTACTCTGTAGACCTACTGGGTGCCAAGCACTTGCTGGGTGCTTAGGACCAGGAGCTAAAGAACTGGTCCTGCCCTCTCACAGACCAAAGCTGTCACTAAGTATAGTGGGCTGAGCACAAGGAAGGGACATGACAGGTGCTGTGGGGCTGGAGGAACTAGAGCTGATGGGGGTTGTAATCTCTAGTTGTGATTACTAACTCGCAGGGACCAAGGTCAATTTTTTTAGAAATTTAATAAATTATTCAGTCTTCTTAAATAATTAAGTAATATATAGTTAGGGAAATTTTATTCTAGATATTGATAAGAAATACTCAAAACCACCATCTTCTAATTATTTTATTACTTTACTGTTATCTATTACTTTTACTGTTACTGTTTACTGAATCTTGGAGGTTCCTTGTGTCCCATATGTGAGTGGAAATGTTGTGCAATGGGACAACTGTCACCTGGCCCCACACTCAGTGATGTCTCATGACAGCTGAAATTGGCCATGTTTCGAGGTATTTCCACCACCAAAACTGACAAACACTACAAATCAGTGCTGGATTTGGTTTTTTTGTTGTTGTTGTTGTTTTGTTGTTTTTTTAAAAAAGATTTTATTTCATTATTTTTTGAAAGAGGGGATGGGAGAGAGGCAGAGAGGGAGAGAGACATCAATGTATGGTTGTGTTTCACCTGCCTCCAGCCACAGACCTGACTGGAGACCTGGTTTGCAACCTGGTTATGTGCCCTGGCTGGGGAATCGAACCTGCGACCTTTGGGTTCGACTTGTCCACCGTGCTACCAGCCAGGGCTGGATTTGTTGTTTTGTTAGCCATTTGTGTTTAAGAAAGGGTAGAGGAATTATAATAACGCACATTAAATTTAAACATGGTATTTCCATAGCCGTTACATTATGCACAGCACAAAAAGAAAACAACTACAGAATCATCCCTCCAGTATCCCAAAACCATCTCTAAATCTGAGGAGCAAAAAAGCCACTCATCAGTGCATTGATGAACTACACAAGTAAAGTTTCAATGTATATCTTCATTGTTTAAATTTTGTCTTAATAATGTATTATGGAAGAACTAATGCGACTCAACACCAGGGAGACAGACAGCCCAATAAAAAAATGGGCAAAGGACCTGAACAGACAACTCACTGAGGAAGATATACAAAGGGCCCAGAGGCATATGAAAGAATGCTCAACATCGCTAGTCATCAGAGAGATGCAAATTAAAACTGCATTAAGATACCACCTCACACCTGTCAGAATAGCAAT